>JAOUQZ010067040.1:3170-19127 GCA_028564935.1 Neosilurus hyrtlii
GAGATGGTTCTTGTTTGACCTTCTCTTCTGGAAGAGGCTCAGGTTTGGCCATTTCTTTTGGAGTGGTGTCAGGTTTGACCTTCTCTTTGGGAGACGTTACAGGTTTAGCCTCAGGCTTTATCTTCTCTTTTGGAACAGATTCTGCTTTGGCCTTCTCTACTGAAGGAATTTCAGGTTTTGCTTTCTCTTTTGGAGATAGGTCTGGTTCAACCTTTTCTTTTGAAACAGGTTCAGGTTTTGATGTTTCTTTTGAAAGTGCTTCTGGTTTGACCTTCTCTTTTGAAACAGGTTCAGGTTTTACTTTCTCTTTTGGAGATGGTTCTGGTTTGACCATCTCTTCTGAAACAGGTTCAGGTTTAGCTTTCTCTTTTGGAGATGGTTCTAGTTTGACCTCTTTTGGAACAGTTTCAGGTTTGACCTCTTTTAGAGATGGTTCTGGTTTGACCTTCTCTTTTGGAACAGCTTCAAGTTTGGCCTTCTCTTTTGGAGATGGTTCTAGTTTTATCTTTTCTTTTGGAACAGGTTCAGGTTTTGCTGTCTCTTTTGGAGGGGTTTCAGGTGTTACCTTCTCTTTGAGAGAAGGTACAGGTTTAGCTTTGTCTTTTTGAACAGTCTCAGGCTTTAGCTTCTCTTCTGGGACAGATTCAGCTTTAGCCTTCTCTTTTGGGACAGTTTCAGGTTTTGCCTTATGTTTTGGAGCAGGCTCTGGTTTGGCCTTCACTTTTGGGGTAAGTTCAGGTGTTACCTTCTCTTTTAGAACAGGTCCAGGTTTTGCCTCTTCTTTTGGAGAAGGTTCTGGTTTTACCTCTTCTTTTGGAACAGATTTGGGTTTTTCCTTATCTTTTGAAACAGGTTCAAGTTTGGTCTCTTCTGAGACAGTTTTGATTTTCTCTTTTAGAACAGGTTCAAGTTTGACCTTCGCTTTTATAGCATGTTCTGTTTTTTCCTTCTCTTTTGCAACAGGTTCAGATTTTACCTTCTCTTTTAAAGTAGTTTCAGCTTTAGCCTTTTCCTTTGGAGCCAGTTTTGGTTTTATCTTCTCTCTTAAAGCAGGTTTTGCCTTTGCTTTTAGACCAGGTTTTGGTATATGTTCTGCAACATTTTTATAAAACACCCATTAAGCTTAGTCTAATAATTTGGTTATTAGATTTTTTTCATCACAGTGATCATACCCTAACTCAAAAAAAATAAAAACAACAAACGTTTAAATGATCAAACAAAAATGACCTTTCTTTGGAGGAGGTTCATGTTTTGTTTTTTCTTTTATCACAGATTCAGGCTCTAAAAAAACACAACAATTTAGGTTAAAAAACATTCTGCTTGAGGCTCCTGATTACTTAACATGAGTCAGTAACTTGCATGCCAGGTATTCAAAAAATTTTTGAATTAATTCAAAGTGTTGGCTGTATAGCAAAATTTAGGTATACCTTTTTTCTGCAAAGCTGGCTTTACTTCAACCTTTTCAGCATCTGAAAAGAACATGAGAACAAAGAAAATATAAACATTTTATTATTATTATTATTATTGCTGTGAAGCGAGCGCAGCGAGCGGAAAAGCAACAATAATTGTGCTTTCTTTAAAATAAAGCCACAGAAAAGGTTGTTTTTTTTTCAGAAATAAAACAGCTGGGCTTATTTGTTTTTGAAAACAAACTCTTCATATGAGGTATCAGCATTCAGTGACACAGTAAGATTTGATTCATGTTTATAGTTTAGAGCACTTTTTATTCTATGTGTGTTTTTTAAAAGCAGCAATACCTTTCTTAATAAAGAGTGACGCAACTTTTTCTGTGGTGACCTTTACAGCTGCAAGACACAGAAGTGAAAAGGTTTTAGTACATTTTTAATCAACAACAAGACATCAAGAGTTTTCTTTGAGTGATCAAACACAAGCAATAATATGGCATGAGAAAATCAAAAAAGACATGCACATGGCGTTTTTGTACCTTTAAGGGTAACATTAGCCCTCTTATCCAAGTCTTCATGCTCTGTACGAAAAGAGAACAAAGTCTTTGAGAAATTTATGGTATGTGTATGTACATGGTTGTTCTTCTTTGTGTTAGTTCTGTGATAGCTTGGCAATCTGTTCAGGGTATACCCCACCTCTCGCCCAAAGTCAGCTAGGATTGGCTTGAGTTTCTCCGTTAACGGATTCATGGATGGAGGGATATTTTATTTAAGGAATGTTATTTTAGAATTTACCTGTATTATAGAAGAGTCTGGACTAAGGCTTTTTCCATTGTATCATGCCCACTTAATACAAACTGAATATGAGTCCATCGCAGGGTCAACACACACACAACTATTCACACACATATAGGGGCAGTTTTGTCCAATGTACATGTATTTGGTCTGTGGAAGCAAATCGGGCTACCTAGAGGAAACCCACACAAGCAAGTGAAGAACATGCAAACTTCACACAGAAACAATCTTGTGAAGCCTGCAACTCAAACCCAGGATCTTCCTGCTGTGATGAGAATGCGCTAACCACTATGCCACCATGCTGCCTGTGAAAAAATCTTCTTTATAAAATGTTTACATTTATGAAGCTGACTCAATTTCATTTTCAGTCAATATATAATAACTGAGTAACCTGTTTATTCCCTAGAATGTTAGTTGTCTTTTCTTTTCCTTTTCCTCTATTACCAGGCCTTTTCAGAATGTTTTAGTTTACACAGTTATATCATATGCTTTTATAGATAATACATTCATTCATTCATTTTCTGAACCGCTCAATCCTAATTAGGGTAGGCTGGCGCCCATCTCTGCCAACTCTGGGCAGAGTACACCCTGGACAGCTCACCAGGCCATCGCAGGGCAGAAACACGCTGATGAGATGTAGCCTTAGTCAGCAAAGTCAGCAGTGGTTCTTTTACAGGCCTCTCACCACAGACAGTGAGAGACATGGCTAGCCTTCGTTATTCCAGTTAGCTGCACTGGGGGGGACAGCAGTGACAACCCAGTGACAGCGGGGCATGAACCCCCGACCTTGGGATCAGTAATATTGGACCAGCACCCTACCACCGGACCACCACTGTGTGGTGTGTAAACACGTACATTTATCCACATATTTACACATTTGGAGACATACACAGAAGGGTGCATGATATGTCAAAGTTGCATGGTATACACAGGGTGAGAGGTAGAGCTTTTTAATCATAAGATACATGATGCCAAAATTTTATATGATGTTCGACACCTGCTCTAAAGATAAAGATAAAGATAAAGAAATATTTATTTTAACTGCTGCATGAACAATGAAAATGAGTTTAGCAGCTCATCATTTAGCAGGAATTATGGAAACGTACACAAAGATATATACCTATAAACACATACCTGTATATACACATACGTATATCCTATATATGCAAACACAATTTACAAAATACAACACATATTTACACATGTACAGACTTATATATTTTCCCACATATTAATGCATTTAGAGACATGTACATCTATCCACATATACACACATATACAGAAGGGTGCATGATATGTCACAGGTGCATGGTATACACAGGGTGAGAGGTAGAGCTTTCTAATTATAAGGTACATGATGCTAAAATGTTTTATGATGTTCAAGGCCTGTTCTAACCATGAGTATCATTATATGACCAAGTATAAATAACTGACAATAAAGGACCAAGTAAAATATTTTTGTCTCATTTATTTAACTGGTTTCTCTTTGTCTACTTTTAACACTTGAGTAAAAATCTAATGATGTTTTAGGTCATATTTATGCAGAAATGCATACAATTCTTAAGGATTCACAAACTTTTAAGGACCACCATACTGCTCAGTGCTAAAATAAATACTAACCACTCAAAGTCACCACTGTTTAAATCAGTTTTAGTTTTTTTTTTTTTTTTTTATGGAGTTGGATGTGTGTACTGTATACACTGGGACAATAGTTCTGGCACAAATGTTTTTATGATATAATATTAGATTAAGGATTTTGTTATTCTCACCTTTAGGCTTTTCTTTTAGTTTTTCCATTTCCTTCATCATCTCTTCTTTCTTCTTCTCTTTTTCTTTAGCTCTTGCAATTTTTTTCTCTTTGTCTTCTTCAGCCTTTTCAGCTCGCATTTCTGAGACAATGCACAAGTTGCAGTGCTCTTAAATACAGAATCTTCACAGTTGATATAAGCAGTTTATTCCACAGTATATAAGCATGGATGTTATGTAAAGGAATCACCTTGAATGGCTTTGTAGACTTCCTCTCGAGCCCTTTTCTCATTGGCAATCCTTTCTTGCTCCAGAACTAAAATTCACACATGCAGTTACATGAAAGAAGCATTATACCGATATTGGAGTCACTAAATAATCAAGAGGTTGGGGAGAAAAGCTGAAATAAGGTGTACAACCAAGTAAATGTTTGTAAGTATTATTTCTAGAAGCAAATAATATCATTCAATGCATTTAAATGCATAATCTTGTTTTTAGTAGACATGCCTTGGCAGTTTTTAATGCATTAAGCCTTTTAGGCAACAGACAATTCTATGTTTTATATTTTCAGCTTTACCTAATTCATCTTTAGTTATTTATTACAGTTGTAACTCTATCTATCTATCTATCTATCTATCTATCTATCTATCTATTGACATATTTTAATGTAAGTATAAGCACAATTATAATGAGCTCCACCTTACAAAACCCCATATTATTATTACTACTCTACATTTTTACAGCGCATTAATATAGCTATTAATATATCTGATAATGGTGCAAGAAAACATGAAAACATTTGTTTGACATATCAAAATACAGAAAGATTTGGTTTACATTTTTTGACAAGTTCAGGGTGGGTTTCCAGAAAATGAATAATCTTAATACGAAATAAATAATTTCATGGAAGGCACATATAATCTATATGACTACTTTTGTGAATAAGCCCTGAAAGCTTTAGTTAACATATGTGACTGCCATATTCTTCTCTAACACTATTGCAGTCACTTCTGTTCAGCTATAGTAACTGCTGCGCAGACCAGAGGTCGTCATCAGAACAAAATCAGTGCCCAAAGTGGCCACAATCGGTTATGTTTAGGTTTACACAACTGTTTAGGTTTACACAACTGACATCTGAGTCTTGAACTGTACTAACACCTGTTTGTCCGCACATATGTCTGCAAGGGGCAAGGGCACATTTGGGCTGGAATGCTCTCAAGTGGCACAGAGTCCTTTTTTCCGACGAATCACATTTCAAACTTTCTGTTGGTGATGGTAGAGTGTTAGTTTGAACTCTCATAAATTTCAGTTTGATTTTTTTTTTTTTTTTTTGGTTGATGTTATTAACTCTGAGTGACTGTTAACTCTGAGTGTTTCATTGGAGGCTTAAGTCAGTATATACAGTATACACATAAATAAACATGATTTTAATGTTTAATTTGATACTCTAGCAAATCATTGACTAATACTAACTATACTGAATTTCACTTTGACCAAATATATCACTGAAGGTATGATAAATAATGACTTTTTGAGGAACGGCATGCAGTGAATTGAATAATGAATAGATAATGTTGATCTGAAGCTTTCTGGAAACACACCCTACATCAGTACATGTCAAAGACAAGGAAGGAAGATCCATCTAAACATAATTAGCTTTAAGATGTTATTCCTGTTTCTTAGCAAAAAGGTTTCATATGACATAATAAACATTTTTATACCTTTTTCATTCTCTTCATGACGCTCATCATCTTGATCACTCGTTGCTCCATGCCTTATATGATCTCTTTTGACTGGGTATCTCTTTCTTTCATTGTTATTATTATTGTCATCATCAATCTGAAGAACATCCTCTTGAATATAAAACTTAGCATGGACCATATTATTGTTTGGTTTTACATTTGGGGGATCTCCGCTTTCAACCTTCTTCATTGTTTTCTCAACATGAACCTCCTTTACTTCCTTTATCTTGTGTTCCTTTACTTGTTCTTCTACTTTACTCTTGACTCCATCATGGGCACCAAGAGATGGTACAGGAGTTGCTAACTCCAGATCAATTGTCTCAATATAAGCGTACTTTTTAGGTTCTTCCTCATCAGTGTCGTTTGTAGGAGCTTGTGTTAAATCAATTAGTTTCTCATCAACATCATGAAAAGAAACATCAACTGCTTCCGTATTAAACAGGACTTCAGACAAAATTTCACTTGTTATGGGTTGGTCTACATCAGTGGTTTTGGTTGTAGTTGGTTTTATCTCTTCACTAATTATAACATTAGATTCCTCTTTCATTGTGGCCTCTGAGGAGTCAGACGTTTTAGTCTTAGTTTGATCTTCATCACTCTCTTTTGTCCCAATATCATTTAATTTCACAGATTCTTCATTACCACCAACACCAGAAACAGTTTGAACTATTTTCATGGAAGGATTCAATGTGTTCTCTTCAATATATGAAACCATGGGCTCATCATCAGATTCCTCCTTAACAGTGACCTCTGAGAAAGTGCCACCAGTTTTAATTTGGTCTTCATCAGTCTTGTTTGTTGCACTCTTAGGTAATTTTACTGGTTTCTCTTCAATAATGATATCAGAAACATCAACAATTTCAACTGATTTCTCTTTAACAGGGTATTCTGAGTGAACATCTACATTAGTTTGGTCTTTGGGGTCCACTGTTGATGTTGTTTGTGTGCGTTCCTTCTCTTTAAGCTCTGGGGAAGTTCTATCATGAGTTTGGAGTTTATCTATCTTCTCATTTACTTCTTTTTCATTAGTGAGAGAAGCACTGTTAGTTTCCATTGTATCCTCATCTTCCATCTCATAAATCAGCTCCATTACCGCTTCATCAATAGCATCAAAAGTTTCCTCAAGAACTTCACCCAAGTCAATTTCATGTGAGTCGGTTCCCAGATCCATGATTTCTTCTTTTAATCCAGATGTTTCCTTGTCATCCAAGACATCAGCAACATCTTCCAAAGTTTCTGCTAAATCTTTATTGCTCACTACATCCAGTGATTCTGCGAAACCAAAATCCTTATCATCATCTTCAGATACTTTTCTGTGCTTCTTCATATCTGTTGTCTCAATTTCTTTCATACTCCATTTAGCAATATCCGCCTTCAAACGCCTGCTTTTCAGATTAAGATAGGCAGCATCCTTTTTTCTGCTGAGCATCTCTGCAACTGTTTTATGAAGCCATTTTTGTGGTTACTTGAGGTCTAAAATTCCAACCCAGTGTCATGCAAAATTTGTAGGACTTTCAACAAGCAAGAAGAAATCAGTTGATGTGAATTTAGACAAATAAAGTTAGAAATAAGTCCACCCTTATGGTAAACTGTCTTTTTCTAACTGTCTTTTTCTAATGCTTGTAATGTATGAGTCATGATTGTGCAGAGAGAATCAGAGATAATTTCAGATATGATGCTTAACATTTATTTGTAGAAGCCTGAGGCAAAAGATTTTTAGTATATACTACACAGGAACATAAAAAGCAAACTAAGTTATGATTTTAATGTTTATTTTTACACATTTTAACCATTCAAGAGGCAAGTCACGTGAGTTCTGTGCGCTTCCAGCAGAACATACTGTCAGTGTTATGCAGTTAGGGATGTCGTTTTAAAATGTAAGTATCTACTATGCAGAAACTTAAAAAAAGTTCAACTAAAATGCAATTTTTATACATATGTTTGGATATTATACCATGACAGAGACAGGAGAGGTGAGGTCCATGCACTCCTCAAGCATAATGGTGTATTTTAAACTCACTCACGGTTTAGTATGTGCTACATGGAAAAGTACAAAACCCACAAGAAACCCATGCTTTGTAAAAGGTGTTTTTATGCGAATTACATTTTTTTAGTACATACTTCGCAAAAGCACAAGGAAATCAAACTAAAACAAGATTGTTTGCTCCTGCCATCACCAAAGGTGAGAGGAGAGGGAGCTATATAAATGGGTTTCGTCCATTCGTCCATCTGTATGACATGCTAGTGCGATAACTTGTGACATAGTACCACCAAATATGTTAAATGTGTGGGATTGTACATATGACCCCTTGACCTTGTTTCAAGGTCACAATGTTACTTTTCATGTATTGAATCTGTTTTGTGCCAACTTTGAAAGGAAATGACACAGAATCAACAAATTTGGTAGATGGATCCTGCACAGGAAGGTCTCAGTAGGGATTGTATATGGATTACAGTCCACTTACAGAATTTTTCTATATTAAGATTGTCAAGCGTTGTTAGTGCAATAACTTTTAAGGAAAAAAATTGTTCGCCTGCAGTAAGGTCTCGGTTGGGATGGTAAATGGGTAATCTTGACCTCACAGCAGTCAACTTAGATTTTTCTATATCAAGCCTGTCAAGGCTTGTTAGTTTGTATACCTTGTTTCATGGTCACAGGGTTGCTTTTATATACTGGACTAATATGGTCCAGTGGGAGAAACTGGACCCCCTGATTTCTTTGGTTTATATTTTCAATTTTAATGTTTAAACTGTGACAGTGATCATGCTGCATGTTCCAATTGATCATGAAAATCCATGAATGTCGATCCTTCTGATTCAAGCATTAACCCTGGGTCTATGGGATCTCTCAAATCAAAACTTGGAATAATGTTTTTTTTTTAAATCCCAAACAGCAGATCAATCAGATTGTGCCTTTCCCATGTAGTATATACTAAAATTATTTATACCACAGCACTGTTGAATTCTTGATTCAGTCTGGTCTAAATGTGATTAAAAAAAAGAGGCTGACTGAGTAAACAGCCCTTTATATCTGTTATAATGTAGGTGAACTATTGAAAAAATAACATGTTTTACAAACATTCTACAAAATTAAAATGATGAAATGCATAACATATCTTAAATTAAAAATTGTTAGTATTAAAAATTTACTGTGGTAAAAAAGAAAAAAAAAACACATAAGGACATGCTGTTATTGGAAAAGAGTCACAGTTGGAGTGACAACAGTAACTCTTCTTCAGCACACCTTTCTGAATAGAATAGCTTTGAATAGCTTCCTATGATAACACACCCACTTTGTGAACTGTTTCATTGTTTGGATGCAGGGAAGGGCAAATGTTTCAGTGCTAACACAGTGATAACCTCTCCAGTGTACTTTTTGAGAATTTCAATTTGAATCACTAAATTAAAAATTTTAATCTGTAGTATTAATATGACATAAAAAAATATAAATGCAAATAAAAATTCTACCTAACATCAGCCTTTGAGCTTCTTTTCTAATTTTTCAATCTATTTTGAACAAATTAATATAAAATCAATAATATACAACATACACAATCAACAAATAGATGTAAAAGTTGGTGTCTTAATAAATAATCTAATTAGATGTCATCTTATCACACCACTATGAATCTTATTATATCATATTTTATTATAATTATGTACATCATATAATTATGATATCATATTGTGCTATAAATGCTTTTAAATATTTTTAATATTTAAATCTTATATTATCTTATGTAATTGTTTATATGAATGCAGTCATTCTAATATGTTATTGCTTCTTCACATACATAATTGTTGATAATGTTGACACTATGAGGCTTTCTATAATTTAATGTTTACTTAACATTTTGGAAGGAGGCTCCAGTGTTACATTAGGTTTTTATATACAGGGGAGTTTTCAGGACAGAAACCTTTGCCTTTTGTTGGTAAGCTGCATTTTCCTTGTAATAGCTTTAAGAGAGAGAAAAATCACTTAGAAAAATGCACGTTGTTCTTCACATTTCCAAATTGTTGTGGTAAAGGAGGAATAAAAGACTATGGGATATGCTGTTACTGGCAAATGGTTACCTTAGTTCCACCTCCTCATTCACTTCCTTTAACAGCAAACCCCTTTGTGTTTTATTCCTTACTTAAGTAAAAGTGACAAGGTGAAAGTTATAACAATGGACTAAAAAGGGTTAAACATTCCCAGTATGTACACTTCAATCCAATTCCAACTCAATCTCACCTATAATTTATTTAAAATGATGCATGTAGAAAGTTAGAAATATTCTCTCTCTCTCTCTCTCTCTCTCTCTCTCTCTCTCTCTCCTTTTTTCACCTAGAATAATAGATCAGTTTTAAAATATGGATAAATCAGTTTTGTGTGTAGTGAAGTAGCTTATATTGATTATTGAATCATCATGCACTCAGTACAAAAGAAATAGTTTGGCTCAGTCGTGCCACTGGTACATTACCTTTTTCACAAAAATTTCCTTTAAGAAAAATATTCCCTTAAAGAAAAGTTATGAATGCTAACCCTTATTCTCAGCCTAATTTTATACCTCAGTTTGCACATGTGAATTCTTACAAATTTGCAGTTGTGAGACTGAGTTGGTAATTCTGTCAAATTTGAGTATCAAATGTCAAAATCAGAAAAGGAAATCAAAGGGCAAGGCATTTCACATGGACATGTTTATTTTGTTTCTGGGACATTTTTTCATGCACAACCATTCCAGAGAGATATTAGACAGGATTGAAAGGCTTCACACATACTAAAGAAAGTCAGATGTTTTCAAAATACTGTATATAAAGTACAGAAAGGGTTGAATGGCAATGCAGAGATGAAATCACAACACACGCACTGTTAATACAGGAACATTTTCATTTTTTTCCATGCACCATTAAGATTTGTGATTTAAAATGGATTTTTAAGATTTTGGGTTTTTTAATCTGTCCTACAAAGAAAATCATTAAGTCCATAGACAAAAACTGCTCTTTATTTAAAAAGTAGATTATGAATTATACTGTGGTCATGCACCTATTATTCATGCTCCTTTGTTGTTGTTTTTCTTGTTGTTGTTGTTGTCTTTGTCAGTGCAATCCAAGCAATTTTGGTGTTTTTTGACAGGCATTTTTGCTTGTTCTACACATTATAGTGAATTTTTATTAAATTTGGTAATTTGTAATTAAATATTACTAACCTTTTTCCTTAGGTGGAAGAAATTCTCCTGGTGATGTTATATGTGAAAGAATATGGCATGAAAATTTCAATTAACTAAAATTAGCATAGCAACTAAAAAAAAAAAAAAAAATACAGAAAATTGCAATAACTTAGAAAATATAAAATGCACCACAGTTTAATTACCTGAATTTGGTAATTAAATCTAAAAACAGTTTTTTATTTATAACTGGGGTTGCAAAAAAATTTAAATACTTATTTAGTCAATGGACACAGTGGTGGCTAAGCTGAAATAACTGATATTGTGGACCTGAGAGTGTTCAGTATGGAAGCTTATGTCCTTCAGCATAGCTCTACATATAGATCAATGAGCTTGTTCTCTTGGTTTGAGGTACGAGAGGATGTTTAAAACCGATATTTCAGCCTCAGTGGTACCACTGATGAACTCAAAACTAGTTGTGACAGTAAATCTTAAAAGCGGAATGTGGTTTTATTTGTTTAAACTATGGTGTACGTGACCCCCAGTTTAGAATTAAATGGTATTGTATTATAAACATAATTCTCGTATAGCTAACATATTGTATTTCATACTAACCTTTTCTCCTGATCACATGTGGTGTGTCATCTAAACGCAAAAGCAGTGTGTCAAATAATCCCAACAAAACTTTGATGCAGCATATACTCATATAAATCATCATCATGTCCTAAGAATGTGTATACATACCTTTATCTTCCATCAAGATATTAGAGAGATATGCTAAAAACATGTCCCTACGGTCAGAAAATTCCTCAACTGTGTCTGTAACAACTTTCATGGGATCAAAGTTAATGTCAGAAACACCACCTGGGGAAAATAAAAACTTAAAAAACTTAGAATTAAAATAAAAATAGAAAATAAATCACCGTGTATATTATCAAAATTCTCAGCCATTGGCATACCTTCATCCACAGAGAACAGGTAAGACACATGTGTTACAATGTTGTTTTTGAGGTTTTGTGCTCCTTCTATAACATCGCTGGCCAATTCCATGGGACTTGGGCTTGTTTTGGGAATCCAAACTAAAGAAAATAGCAATAATAATATAAATAATAAGGCTCAAATCATCTCATTGTATATTTTCAGGTCAAACTCATTCTTCTAATGTACAGGACTTTTTTAATAGCTTCTACAGTAAACCACAGGCAGTCCTCCTTACGCCTCTACTCCTGTTTTTACTTCTTGGAGTTCCCTGACATTAACAAGGCAAACTACAGTGCATGGAACCAAAAACATTATTTATAATACATTTTAATAGTGTGAGCATGCTATGGTAGTATGGGGGTGCAGTGGTTAACACTGTCTCCTCACAGGAATAAAGCTCTGTGTCCAATCCTTAAGACCGGCCGGGGCATTTGTGTGTGGTATTTGCATGTTCCTCCGGGTGCTTTGCTTTCCCTCCACAGTTAAATGGCATGCAGACTCAGTCACCTAACCACTCTAAATTACCCAGGTGTGAATGGGAGTGTGAATGGTTGTTTATCTCTGTGTTAGTTCTATGTTAGAATTGCTCAGGGTGTATTCCACCACCTACCAAGCAGTACAATGAGTTCATTAATGACCTGGATAAGCTCACTTTCTCATGCTGCAAGAAGTTAGAATTCATTTAATATCAATCATAGGCACCACACTTTAATGATATCAGGTTTTGGAATCACCTCTGAGATTTCATGCAGCAATGAATTGTTATTGCAAATTCATTTGTTTCCACTACAAATTCTTACTTAAATTAACACTCCACTGCAAAAATTACTGTCTGTAAATTGATTAATTGACTCATCAGTTGATTGATTGATTGGTTAGTTAGTTGGTTGATTGACTATACTTCTTGTTCATGTATGATTAATAAAATTTGTGGTGGTAAAGCAGTTACTGTGGTGATACTGCCTTCTTATTTTGCCTTTAACACTTTACAGAAACATGGTTGTTTTATATTTCACACAGGGCATGATTGTGTTTTTTCGTGTACCTTCAAGGCCCTTGAACATTCCTGTGAAAAAGCTCAAGATGACCTTGAATATGACTGAAAGGTTTGCAACTGCGTCAGCAACCATTTCCAGAGGATTGAGGATTACTGTATCCAACAGATCTAAACAGAACAGAGAGTAAAATTATATTTTGAAGAAAGGTATAAGCTTAAGGTATACCATTCAAACTCAACATACATTTGCCATTTTATTAGATTTCTGTTCAAGCACCCAATTGGCTAGAACTGTGTGAATTTTTGCCTCAATTTCCTTCTTTTTGCCTCAATTTCCTTCTTTTTAGCATTTTTGCCACAATTCTGCTTAATCCCAGGGCAAACTCAACAGTTGTTATTTCAAAATGAGGAGGTAAGTTATTTGTTTATTGATATCTTTTACTTGAATAAAGAAACTATTCAATCATCTTAACAGTTAATTACAAACTTATATAACTAGTCATATGATAGGACATAATCAGGATGAACTTGCATCAGAATGGTCAGGTCATGATGAGGATGAGCAAACTTGAGTTATAAAGATGAGTTACCTTCAAACATGTGGAATAAATATTCAGCCATGCTCCTAACCCATTCATTCATTCCATCTAATACATCACTGCCGGGTTTAAGGAATGATGTGACTCCTTCACTTTCTTTGTGAAAACAAAACAAAAGATAAATTATTATACTGTTCAAAGTGGTGACAAATATAAATATTCTTTGTGAAATTTATTAATTCTGGACTAAAATAATGATAAAGGCAAGAAAGTTAAAAAAAAGTTTACATCACCATGTATTCCTAACAGAAATGACGTCAAGGCATCAGCCCACTCATTAACGGCAGCCACTGGATCAGTGATTACAGTAGGAACGTACTCTGTTAGTCAAAAAAATAATTTTAATATTTTTATTCAATTATTTATACCGCATTTGAAGTGATTAGACTTACCATGTGCATTAGTAAAAATGTCATTTAAGTGGCTCATTTTGTCTGTAAAGCCCTCAACAGCTTCATTCACAGCTGTCATGGGATCTGAACTTATGTGTTGTAAATCTATATTTTAAAAAAAGGAAAAAAAAAGACAACATTTGTGAACTCATGATTTGTCATTTCTGATTACCATTCCAGAGTCCTGTGATCATCTAAGCTACGTAGACACTTGGTAAAGTTATTAAGTCACTTACTCGTCAGCTGGTCATCACTCACAAAGTCAAACATAAAAATTCCAGCTGCAGACCAGGAGATTAGAAGAGCAGTGATGATCAGCCACTGCACAGGACGCTTTAAAACCCTCATGAAGCCATGGTTTCTGACCACAGGAGGCGTCAAGTGCACAGCTTCCTGATTTTGGATGTCCATAGTGATAGGCTCTGCTCCAGAATCTACAGTTTAGTAGGATGGAAATAAAAGTAATTACTCAATATGTTTCAGCAATTTATTCATTCATTCATTTGTTTTCTGAAGTGCTTAGTCCTAATTAGGGGTTGCAGGGAGGTTCTGGGCGAGGGCAGAGTACACCCTGGACAGCTTACCAAGCCACCGCAAGGCAGAAACACACTGATGGCAACCCAATTGCCTACTCTTTACGAATGACAGCAATGGTGACTTTTGATATGACTGGCATTTGATAACCCAGTTAGCTGCACTGGGTGGACAGCTGTGACAACTCCCTCATCTTCGGATCAGTACGCCAGTACCTTACCACCGAGCCACCACTGATCCAGCAACCATGCTCATAAATTATACCATGCTAGGATTTCAGGTTACTTCCTGTTTTTAGAGCACTTAAAGCCCAAAGCTCAACTTGAAGCCTTATTGGTTTCTTGAACCTCTATCCTGTTGCCAGTGATCTGGAAGTTCCCCCAGTACCAACTGAAGCACTAATTCATAAAACTGTGTTCCAATGAAGAAAGGAAGATGAAAGAGAGGATGTGTTTGTATCAAAGATGCACGGGTGCTTCTGACATGGAAGTATAATTTATATATTAATAAATCGATTTGCTAAAGTCCCTTTAAATCAAAGCCTTAACCCTCATGCGTCAGTTTAATTTACTACCCTTTTAAATCATTAAGGACAAAAATGTCCACTTCCAAAAAACTGCTATAAAAACTTAACAGATTCATATTTTTTCCTGTTTTTTTCTGCATAAATCTCTGAAACACCTTCCGCCCGGCTCAAAAATACCAAACATTCAGTCATTTTGAGGATTTTAACCACTTAAATGCCAGTTTGATTGCTTGATGTCACTGTTGTTTTTTATGAAAAAAACACAAAAAATGTCTACAGAGGCCTGTAATGGGGGAATTAGTTGATTTTAGTGGTGAACATTAAAAATGACAAATTTGACTATTTTTCTCTTAAATAAAACCCTAACATTACAGAATGCATGATTATATTTTGTAATGGCTATGAGATTAAAAAATGTGTTTTTAATGGGACTTAATGGGACATTTTTGTCCACCAGATTTTAAATCTTTCATTCATTCATTCATTCATTCATTCATTCATCTTCTTTCACTTGTTCCGGGGTCGGGTCGCGGGGGCAGCAGCCTAAGCAGTGACTCCCAGACGTCCCTTTCCTTAGCCCCTTCCTCCAGCTCTTCCGGGGGGATGCCAAGGCATTCCCAGACCAGTCAAGAGATGTAGTCCCTCCAGCGTGTTCTGGGTCGGCCCCGGGGTCTCTTCCCGGTTGGACATGCCCGAAACACCACACCAGGGAGGCGTTCGGGAGGCAATCCGCCTGTCAATCTCCCGCTCCAACCTTCTCTCACTCGTGGACAAAACCCCGAGATACTTGAACTCCTCCACTTGGGGCAAGACCTCATTCCCGACCCGGAGGGTGCATTCCACCCTTTTCTGACTGAGAACCATGGCCTCGGACTTGAAGGTGCTGATTCTCATCCCAGTTGCTTCACACTCAGTTGTGAATCGCTCCAGCGAGAGCTGAAGGTCCAGCCTTCTCCAAGTCAACAAAGCACATGTAGACTGGTTGGGCAAACTCCCATGCCCCCTCCAGGATCTCGTAGAGTGTGTAGAGCTGGTCAAGAGTGCTGCGGCCAGGACGAAAACCACATTGTTCCTCCTGAATCCGAGGTTCAA
>JAOUQZ010067049.1:0-19126 GCA_028564935.1 Neosilurus hyrtlii
CCGGGTTCGAATCCCGCTGCGCTCATTGTAATTATTTAGGATTTTATTCATTTATTTTTGCTCTTTTATTCATTTTAGTCAAATAATTTTGAGACACGACACGTTTCACTTTATTGTAAAGCAAAGACCAGATTTCTCTCTGTTAACACGGTGTTCCGGCTTAACTGGTTTCCATGTTAACTGGTGACTCTGGTTTAAGATGTTTACACTTCGCCCATTTCGCCGACATTTACCTTTTACTTCTGTTTGACTTCTGCAGATTAGTGAAGATGACTCCTCTTGTTCAGAGTGAAATCTGGTCTCCACTTTGCTCTGCAATAAAGTGAAACTTGTCATGTCTCAAAATTATTTGAATAATCTGGCCAGAACAGACTGAGTGACTCATGTCATCACTTCCGCAATTTGGTACATTCCCTTTCCGTAAGACGGCAGTCGTTTGTAAATTTGTTTTCTAAAAATGTATTTTTATTTTTGTAAAATTGTATTTTTGTTTTCTGAAAAGGTATTTTTGTTTTCTTAAAATGTATTTTTGTTTTGCACTTCCCGGCCACCGTATCGGTCTGAAAAAGTTTGAGAAACACTGTGATAGAAAATTATATGCCTAAAGATTCTAAGAAGAAAAGGCAAGTTTTAGACAAGTGCAGATCGGAAGGAGAGCAACAAAGAGAAGAGAAGTGCATGCAGACAGAAGAGAAAGAGGAAAATAAGGAGTTTGAGATAACAGATTAGTCTAGTGCATCACTTCCCTTCCCAGTAAATCTGAGAAGAAGGGCTGAAATGGACCCCCGCCATGGGATAGAGAGATATACCCAGTATTGAAGGGGTAGCTCACTTTCAATTATAAAAGGGAGGAAGATATACCACTGCCACTGGAAGATGGAAGTCCAGACAGGGGGAACAGGTTCACAGGAGGGAGAGAAAGATAATCAGTTACAGGAGGAATTAATCAATAACAGACAGAGTCTGATTGGTGAGTTGAGCAGGGGATTGCATGCATGCAATTCAAAGCAGCATGCAGAGGGAATCACCACCATCCTGCTACTATACACAAGTATTCAGCTAAGGTTTGTTTTCAGCATCATGGCTACAATTCAGTTCAGTGTGTTGAGTCCAGGATGTTTAGTAATTCTCCTTCCGTCATTAGTGATAACTTTATCTGTGATAGGTGTACACTAGTTAGCTCTCTAATGGAGAAGATTGTAGCCTTAGTAGTGCGCATCCAGTGCCCTTTAGAGAGGGCAGGTGAGAGTGAGAGAAGCTTTGTTTCTGTAGTGGGAAGTCTGGGTGCCTAATAGTAGGGGAAATAGTAACCCCCCTCCTCTGGCATCAGAGCCCTTGCAGTGGAGCAAATGGGTGATGACTCGGCGGCATACTCATAAAGCCAATGCAAACGCTAACGCTTCATGTGTCTAACAGGTTTGCTCTCCTCAGTGAGACACCCATTAAGAAACCTGAAAGAGCACTGGTTATAGAAAGCTCTGTTTTAAGGCATGTGAAATTAGCTAGTCCTTTAGGGGCACCAGCAGCATTAGTTAGGTGTATCCCAGGAGCCAGAGTGCCAGACATAGCAGGTTAGCTTAGGTACATAGGCAAGCGCTGGTTCTCTAAGATAGTTATACATGCTGGAGGTAATAATATATGCCTTCATCATTTAGAGGTTACTAAGAGTATCTTTATAGAGGTATGGAAATTAGTGAAGGTAATGTCGGATGCTGTAATATACACTGGCCCCATCCAAATACAGCGTGGTGATGTAGCGGTGGTCTTCCAAAAATTAAAAACTTTAAAAAACTTTTGAGGGTCGAACAGGACTATTCGGTCAGTGGCTATCCAGAGCCAAGGCCACTGAGCAGACAAACAGGCTAATCCGAGTGTCTGCTAGCTGCACAGAGTCGTCACTCAAGGTCAAGTTCAATGCTATAGAAACTATGACTGCTTCCCCAACTTAAATTTTTTTTTAAAAACACTAAGTTTGTTGTAGTAGTCATATTAACATAAATTTTAATCATTCTGAATCTACAGCCAGCACCTTTGACCTAAAAATAAGATTGTTAAATGTTAGATCTCTTATGTCTAAAGCACTTATTGTTAATGAAATCTTTACTAATCAGCAGTTTAGTGTAATGAGTTTAACAGAATCATGGATAAAACCCAATGAGTATGTATTATTAAATGAAGCGAGTCCTCCCGGATACAATTATATACACCAACCTTGTCTAACTGGCAGAGTAGGAGGCATCGCAGTTATTTATACTGATAATCTAGGCATTATACAAAAGTTTAGACATTTATTTTTTATATATATATATATATATATATAATGTATCATATGTTCCCGGAAAAAATATGCCCACAAACCTGATTCCTTTAATTATTATTTAAAGACCCCCATTGTGAATTTTCAGAGTTCAATTCAAACCTGGTGGTTTCTTTAGATGAAGCTTTAATTGTTGGTGACTTTATTACTCACAGTGGTTTAAGTTTGAACCCAAAAGCACACCTGGAGGTGAAATGAAAATTAAAAGTATTTATTTAGTTAGGAGAAGGGAAGCAGAGGGAACCAGAGACCCGGGAGGTGAGGGAGTAATCCATGGAGATGGGGCTGAAGAGAGTGTGTCCGTGTAGCAGAGATGGGGCTGAAGTGCTGGACGAGCAATCCCAGAAGAGAGTGTGTCTGCGTAGCAGAGATGGAGCGGAAACACTGGACGAGCAATCCCGGCAGAGAGTGTGTCCGCGTGGCAGAGATGGGGCAGAAATGCTGGAGCTCAAAGAGGCACTGAAAAAAACAACAGTCATAAAAAAACAGACTGAAAAAACACAATACAGATTCACACTAGCAGTTCTAGAGAGAACGGGCTGAGATACCGCATAAGCTGCAAGAATACTTTGGTGCCGGAGAAGCCTCCCCGCAGGGCTTAAATGCCGGTGGTGATTGATGGAAAATCAGAACAGGTGTGCAGGTGCGGGTGGAGCCCATGCTGCCGGGAGCCGCCCCATCGGTCTCTGTGAAAAAATAAAAAGAGACTCCACACAAGAAAACATAAGCAAAACTAACACAATAGTGACGCAATCACCACAAAGAGGATTCTATATGAACAGCATTCATGTCTATTCTAGATTCAGTAGGGGTAAATTTCTAGATTCAGTAGGGGTAAATTTCTAAATCATCAACCTGTGTGCTAGATTCAGTACCTACATGTTTCTTTAAACAGGTACTACCAGAAGTGATCAACCCTTTATTAAATGTAATTAATTCTTTCCTTAGCACTGGTTATGTAACTAAATCATTTAAACTAGCAGTTATCCAACCTCTGATTTAAAAAAACCTGACCTCGACCCATATCAGCTGTCCAACTATAGACCAATATCAAACAACCTTTTTATCTCCAAGATCTTAGAAAAAGCTGTAGCACAGCAGTAATGTGCATATCTTTGTAGGAATAACATTCATGAAATGTATCAGTAAGAATTTAGCACAGAGACAGCACTCATTAAGGTGGTAAATTATTTACTGGTGGCCTTTGACCATGGCTGTGTCTCCTTGCTTGTGTTATGTGACCTTAGTGCAGTCTTTGACACTATTGATTATATGATTCTCCATTTTCCATATTATTTATTTACTCCATAAATTTTGTCGGAGTTAAGGGAATGGCCCTCTCCTGGTTTAAATCTTATTTAACTGACCGTTATCAGTTTGTAGATGTAAAAGATGACTCTATTTGGATTAATGTTAAATTTGGTGTTCCACAATGTTCTGACTTATGCTCGCTGCTTTTTTTTCTATACATGCTCTCTTTGGGTAATAATATTCGTGAACATGGTATTAACTTTCATCGTGACGATGACGATACACGGTTATGTATTTATATATAGTTATGTATTTCAGCAAACCCAGATGATAGACACCAGCTTAATAAAGTTGAGAATTTTAAAAGGACATTAGATACTGGATGCTTACTAACTTCCTCTTATTAAACTATGATAAGACAGAAGTACTTGTACTCAGATCACAGGCAGCTGACAAAAAGGTTTCTGATTATGTAGTTGGATGGGGTTTCAGTTTCATAGTGTGTAGCAGTAAAGGACATTGGAATAATTATTGACCCTGGTCTTTCATTTGAAGCTCATGTAAATAATATTACTTGTATAGTGTTCTTTCATCTCGGAAATATTGCTAAAATAAGAAATATGTCACTGCATGATGCGGAAAAACTTGTTCATGCTTTTATTACCTTGAGATTAGATTGTTGTAATGCGTTACTGTCTGGATGTTCTAACAGGTGCATAAACAAGCACCAGTTAGTCCAGAATGCAGCAGCAAGAGTTTAAACCCGAACCTCCATTTGCCGGGTGGTATGGTGCTTTATTACTGACCTGAAGGTCGGGAGGTCAAGCGCCACTAAAACCAACTTGTCACTGCTCTTCCACCAGTGAAGCTAACTGGGTTATCAAAGGCCAGCCATGTCTCTCACTGTCTGCATTGAGAGGAATGTAAATGGACCATTGCTGACTTTTGAAAAGAGCAGGCTGCATTGACGTGGGTAAGCGACTCAAAAAATGAATGATGAATGAACCTATTAAGCACTGAATGGTCTTGCGCCGTATTATCCTAGTGAACTTCTTGCCATTCATTATCCAGCACACCCCTTAGATCAAAAGATGCAGGCTGCTTAGTGATACCTTGAATAATGATGACTACTGCAGGGGCAGAGCTTTCTCTTACAAAGTGCCACAGTTATGGATTAACCTTCCAATTAATGTATGTGACTCAGACACAGTCTGTTTTAAAGACTTGGCTGAAAACTTACTTGTTTAGTCAAGCATTTTGTTAACAGCCATTTATTAGGTAAAGGAGCAGATCCGGGGATTTTCGGGCATAGAGAGTTCTGGTAAACTGGGCTGTCGGAATGCTGTCGCTCCCTCACTCTACATGCTCACCGAGGTCCACTGACAGTGGAATGGCTGATTGACCAATGTCACAGGATGCCCTAATGTCTGCCTTCCTTCAGGTTCTCTCTTTTTAGTTATGCTGCCATAGTCAGCCATGCCGGAGTCCCTGCTTGCACTCACCACTTGTTCTGCCCCTTAACTTGTTGTATGAGATCATTTTTGCATTGTCTCTTTATATTGACTTTTATTTTAAAGTGCCAGGTTCGACAGGAACTAAGGGCCATATTTTGTTGTAATACAGTGTAAAGAAATACATGTGCCTTTGCTCAGCATCATTCACTGCCATCTGTATTTTGTTTTGTGCCTTTGACATCACCAGCTGTACGTTTGATTTGCTTATGGGAGTACAATTATAATTATGGTTTATTTGAAGAAAATAATTTTAAATTGTAAACAATAAAAGAATACAATTTTAAATGCTGATTTTATATAGCATTTAATAGTATCCAACTGATTACTGAGAGTAGCCACTCGTTTCTCTGTTTCTATGAAATGAAGTTAACTTTATATACAATTAGCACTATGCAAAGGACATTTCTTTTTGGTTTCATAGTTTTACTCCATTTTGGAAATGTGCTGAAAATAAATAGAGCTGGAGCTAAGGGAGGTATATCATGACTCAGCGTATACTTTCAAAAGGGGTTAGGCTTACTGCTAAATTGTTTTAGATACACACAAGGAGAGCAGGATACCACTAATAAACACTTTTTTTACAATTACACTGTTATGAGCATACCCAACAACCTCTATTCAAACCCCCCCCCACCCCGGTTCCTCACAAGATTTCTTTCTTGTATCAACTGAGGGAGTTTTTCCTTGCCATTGTCACCGCAGGATTGCTCATTAGCAATGTGTAGGGTTTGTAGAAGAAATGTTTAAATGCTTTTTTAAATAAGTTTTACTATGTGAAGCTGCTTTGCAACAATGTCAATTGTAAAAAGCAAAATACAAATAAAACTGAATTGAATTGAATTGAAAACTAGAACTGTAAGCATGTATGAGTGGGATCCTAGGCTATCTGCGCAATTCCCTTTTGATGGCCCAGTGGTGTGGTATTTTGGGTATTTAACATCCATGAAGCATTGTCTAGAAACGGTGTAAATTTGAGTGTGTCCAGTTGAATCTAACTGTAGAATTCTAAACATTGTAACTGTTAGAGACTTTGTATGTTGCATGCTAGCTACTAAAATTTGCTCATTAATAATTTTAAAAATTTGTGTGCGTAGAAAAATTATGGTTATATCTTTCTGTTAGGTCACTTTCCACATACTACATTTAAAGTATTGTGCAGATATAGCACCTCCTAGTGGCCAATGCCTGCAAAATTTGATCAAGACAATTAAAGTGTCATCTCAATAAAGAATCTTAAGTTTCATTCATTCATTTTCTGAGCTGTTTTATCCCAATAAGGGTTTCAGGGAGGCTGGCACCCATCTCAGCCGACTCTGGGTGAGGACAGAGTACACCCTGGACAGCTTACCAGGACATCACAAGGGAGAAAAGTGCTGACGCCAAACCAATTGCCTACTCTTTTTGAAAGACAGCAATGGCTCTTTTACATGCCTCTCATCACAGAACATGAGAGGCATGGCTGGCCTTTGATAAGTCAGTTAGCTGCAATGAGGGGACAGCAGAGACAACTTAACAGCGAGACTTGAACCCCTGACCTTCGGATCAGTAAGCCAACACTCCACCACCTGGCCGCTTAAGTTTCATATTATTATCTGCCTCCATATTCAGTGTAATGCAGCACATTTCACCTGTTCACCTCGAATTGGTTTTCTTTATTTTTTATTTTTTCCATTACATTTAATGTGGCCCAGAAGGCAAAGTTACACACACAAATCGCCATATAAAGTTGCTCGTTGTTGGACAATACGTTTGACCTCGTTTCTGAACAACCAATCGTCGCTCTTATTTCTGCTTCGACGTCGACACGCACAATAAACTAGAAACAGCTGTGTTTCAGTCGACTAGGTGATATTAACAATCGCACAGATTCTCGTCCCTGCTATAGTTTTTTTATCCAGAAAACCAGCTGCTAAATTCCTGTTTCTAGCTTTTTTGGAGGTCAGTTACAGTTAAAAAAAAAACAAACAAAGACAAAACAAGAAAACATGGGTCACACCATGTTTACCTTAAGTTACATTTTACTAAATTATTGAGCACTTGTTTCCTTTAAACTGTAACATTACTTTTATGATTTATGTCTTTTATGTTATGTCACACTCAACTCTCATGAAATTCGGTAATATTAGCGACTTCCCTGCCAGTTCTCTGCTGGTGTTTACTCTCTCCATTGCTGTTCTTTTAATTCTGGTGGAAAGCAGCAGACGGAAGCACTACTGGCTTCTCAAGTCCGTAGCCAGGATTTGGAATGGGGGTTCTCAAGGCAGCACTTGCTTTGTCGTTTTCTTAGAAGAGCAACTACACAGGTGTAAGCCAATTTCTGCTACAACAGGGTAAAATAACCTGCTACAGACATCAATCTGCAAGCACAAAGTTCACATCTACCCATGATCCTGTTAGTGTATGTCCTTTCAGATGTCAACTACTGAATATCACTACAAGTAGAAAAATAAAATGAATGATCAGATAAGGGACCTATTAAAAAACTATTAAGTCATGAAAAGGGGCTATAACCTCTTTTGCTACTGTGACATATCTACAAATATCTAATAAATAGAGTATGATCATGCAACAACACTCCCACTCTTTTTAGAATATTTAACATAAGAGTTTTTTAACTACCTTGATGCCCTCAGCCCCAGTGAGAGGCAGAACTTCCTCTGAACTCCCAGGCTCTTCCTCTACCACAGAGGGCATATTGGTGGGATTGAGGAGGTTCTCGAAGTATTCCTTCCACCTCCTGACAACATCCCCAGTTGAAGTGAGCGGCTCCCCAATTCCACTGTAAATAGTGGGATACTGCTTCACCGATGACTTTCCGGCCACAGCTCTGGGCTGCTGCCTCAATAATGGAGACCCGGAACATGGCTCATTCGGACGCTATGTCCCCGGCCTCCATTGGGATGTGGTTGTACCTCTGCCGGAGGTTGGAGCTGAAGGTCCTGTGACGAGCACAGAAGTCCAACAATGAAACACTATTCGGGTTCAGATCGGAGAGGCCGTACCTACCAATTACACCCTTCCAGGTCAAACTGTCATGGCCCACATGGGCACTGAAGTCTCCCAGGATGATGAGAGAGTCCCCAGGGGGAGTGCCCTCTAGCACACCCCCTAGGGACTCCAAAAAGGGTGGGTATACTGAAGTGTTATTTAGTTCATAAGCACAAACAACAGTCAGGACCTGTCCCCCCACCTGAAGGCAGAAGGAGGCCACCCTTTTGTCAACTGGAGAGAACCCCAACATTGATGCCCACACCAGCTCGCCGCCTCTCCCCATGAGCAACTCCAGAATAAAACGAGGTCCAGACCCTCTTGAGAAGGTTGGTTACAGAGCCAAGCTATGTATTAAGGTGAGCTCAACCATATGTAGTCAGTATCTTTCAACCTCACACAGGCTCACGCTCAAGCACACGCTCAGGCTCCTTTCCTGCCAGAGAGGTGACATTCCATGTCCCAAGAGCCAGAGTCAGTAGCTGAGGATAGGTCCAGCAGAACCCACGCCTTTGTCTGCCACCCGGCTCACATTGCACCCGACCCCTATTGCCCCTCCCACAGGTGATAGGTCCATGGGAGGGCGGACCCATGTCTCCTCTTCGGGCTCGGCCTGGCAAAGCTCCATGGGCAGAATCCTGACCACCAGGTGCTCGCCTTCGAGCCCCTCCCCCTGGCTCCAGGGGGGACCCTGGTAACCTGCATCCGGGCAAGGGAAACTGACGACGATGATGATGATGATGATGAACTTAAGATAATAGTGTCACAAATATGCATGCATCGGCCACAATTTGGGGCATTGATAGTGGTTAAAAACGATTCTGAAAGATTTAAAACAATGGGGGACTAAAACTATTCACCCAAGTAACGTCAGACACTTTGTCATAACAATTTTGTCTGGAATGCTGATATTTCAAAAAGGTTGTGGCTGAAGATTTACAACTGTCATTGGTCCTAAACCAGTGTGGCAAAATCATGGAAATTGCTACAGGTCTGTAGAGACCAGTATAATTACGACTTAGCCCTGAATAACTATTGGTCTGTACAAATTGCAACTGGTCCGTAAATGTACATGCATTTTCAGGGCCAAACAATGCATAAGAAATAGCACAAATTGTATGACAATGTATTTTATTCCAAGACATGTAGAATTTGGCACCACAGTTAGCCACTATGAAGAAAAGTGTAAAACATGAAATAGTGAAATATGGACACAAATTGAAAGTTTTTTTATAGAAATTAGCATATACGCAATGCTACAGGCAACCTTGATCATTTAGACTGAGTGTTATAACAGACTGACTGTTCATCATTTTACAGCAATATTTTAAAACAATTTTAGATTTTCTGTTCAGGCTTGTTGGCAGCTTCTGAAAGTTGTTGTGTTACTGTTAACACCTGTAGCAGTGCTGGTTGCATGAAGGCTGTCAAACCTGCAGCCATTTCACACTGAGGCTCTGGAATTGGCTCAAAACAAATGTGGTCTTCACAAATAAAGGAAGCTGGCAGCTTCTGAAAGTCGCGGTGTTACTGTTAACACCTGTAGCAGTGGTGGTTGCATGAAGGCTGTCAAACCTGCAGCCATTTCACACTGAGGCTCTGGAATTGGCTCAAAACAAATGTGGTCTCCACAAATAAAGGAATAAATGCTGGGTGCTTTCCAATCTGTCCATGTTTGTTTAACTTCCTAATCCATTCATCACACAATTTTGCCAGGTCTGTCGGTCAGGTTAGGGGAAACACATAATAAATCGACCACATGGTTCTGTGTGTACACTTCGCATTGTTGGAAACTTTTTTAACAATTAACTTGTCAAAAAAAATACCAGGAGGCGTTGGGATATCTTTCAAACAGAAGTTGCTCTTTATTGAAAACTGACTGTAAGTTCTGCCGTAGTCATCAATGCCTGACTTCAGGCTCAGCACTGTAGAATTTATACTTTGCAAGGGAGAGGGATACATAGAGGTGGAGAAAATCTAAACCAAGCATGCAAATGCAGTACGGGAATCAGCCCGGCAAGAGAATCTCATGGGCCTAACAGTGTCATTCAAATGTATAGGTGCTAATCGACTTCCTGAGAGTGTTGCCCAGACCTTCACATTGTCATAGAGACAAAGGAACAGCCTGGCCTTGAGTTTCACATTTAACATATGGTCAGGAAGTACATATAGACAAGATGTTAATGTCTCTGACACCTGGGCTGCCAGACTTGATCTACTTAAAATGTAAAATCCAATATACATAACTCTTTCAGTTTTATATATTGTTATGCTGGAACCTTGATTTAATATTTTATAAATTTGTAATACAACAGTAATCATTAGAGATTACAAGTTTCCTGTCAGGTTTGATGACAAAAATAGAACCCAAGCGCATTCTTAGTGCAGTTTATTGAATGTTCAAAAAGGAACAAAATTCAAGAAAACCCCCAAAACCAAGGGGGGAAGCAACAACAAAAATCTAAACTAGAGAATACCAGGAACAAACTAGAAACAAAGAAGCTCTCTACAACTAGTAGAACTAGGTCAGGAAAATTACACCAAAGACTGGGGACAAACGAGACAATCTGACAAAGACTCAGTGAGGAACCAAGGAATAAATAGGGAAGTTAATGCAACTAGACTGAACACAGGTATGGATTCAAATTGGCTGAACAAAAAAAAAAAAACAGAAAGTAGGGGCGGAGCAAAACAAAAGGCACATGCTGGATCAAAAACAAAAACAAGTAACAGGAATGGCAACCAGAGGGCGGCAATAAAACCAGTCTTTGGATGGATCCTGACATTTCCGCCAGCATCATCATTTCCAAGAAGTCATTGCACAATCACATTACATACTTTAATAATATGCTGGGCTTTGCTCAGTGTAGCAGCCCTTAGGATGAACCAGTGGAGAGTCTCAGTGGAGAACAGGTGTTTGTATGTTTATTCATCTGAAGTCTTTTAAACACCATGAACACTATGAAAAATGAATACAAATAAGTTTTTTGCTGCTTCCTAAACAAATTTGTCAAAAAAAGACATGAATTTACAGTACAATACTTTAATTCACCTAAAAAGTATGCATTAGTGAATATATAAGCATATAGCTTAAACCTTCAACACCTTACAGAATAAAATAATAAGCACTCAAACAGTTTAATTTTAACAGACATCTCTTTCCAATACAAATAGCACTAAATACCTGCTCTGTTTAACCAAGGGATGCAGCTCGGCTAACCGGCATGCTAGCTGTTAGCATCGGAGAACTTCCTCAGAGCTCCAGTTCACATGCGCTAAACACAACAAAATACATTTGCTAACTGTACACAAGTCCACATTCAATATGCTGTGTTTATAACTGGTAATATATTTCATAACGTACTGTGGTAATATAAACGAAAGAGGCAAAAATGTTGATTAAAATGCCCGAGCAACTAACTGCTCATCTGTTGTCATCCGTTGTGAGTGCCCCGGAACATCAATAACAACAGGTGTAACTAGAGAATGAAATTTCTGAAGAAATTGCGGTGTGAATGCTGAAAGCTGAAAGGCTTATGCTAAACTGGATAGCTGAAGCTGAATGAAGCCTGAAATGTTTGAAGTATGTGGAATATTTTAAGACATACTGAATAGAGGGCTTACGTGTCCTTTCCCTCTGACAGTTGAATTCACTGAGATTCAGCTAAGGTGCACCTCACAAACTCCTGCCTCCTGTGGCCAGACCCCACATTCTATTCTTAATGATACCATCATTTTCATCATCAGACAGATAAGAGTTTTGTGAACACAATGATTTAGATTATATGCATGAGTGACTAAAACTGTGGTCATGGGAGCAGTTTGAAAAAGTGGTACTTTGTCCTTTCCTCAAACTGTGCAGGTCAGATTTATAATGTGAGTAGATGGGGCAGTTGGTTGGTGCTCCTTTCGATTAGAGGGGTCTGGAGTCAGTTTGCTTAGTCTGACAAATGTCGGTGAATGATAAGGATGTAAGTAAGATGTGGAAAATTTTGATGTTTGAATGGTTTTAATAGCTGAAAGTAGGAATGAATGGTGAAGAGTTGAACATGTCTGAAAAAGTGTGAAAATGTGAATATTTCGGAAAGTTTGAATGTTAGGAATGAGAAAAATAGTTGCTGGAATTTCCTAATTGAGCTGAATGTTTTGATGTTTGAATGACGTTTCTACAATGAAAAAAGATGAAGGAGATAGGTGCCAAAAAATGTGACAAAATAATAATAATAATAATAATAATAAAGAATTTGTCTGTAGAAGAACATATTTTTGAATGCTTTCAGCATTCACACCAATGATGTCACTCGCCAGCATACTTGCCGGACTGAGCTAATCTGGTCCCCGATTCCACCACTAGCTAGCAACTTTATTCCGTCTAGAGAGCCTGGCTGGCTGCCAGTATGCCGTCAGCCATTTGCTGTGTGTGGCACTAGGGCTCTCAACAGGTGTTTACTGTTTTCATTAAACTGGTCAATCGCTGAAAAAACTAAATTTCGGGTCATGTAGGCAGACCTTTTGGCGAAATTTGGGCGGATCCCAAATTAATTAAAAAAAAATTATTAAAAAGGAGTTGTAAGAACACACTTAATTATTAAATATTAGAAGGAAAACAAAAAGTGCAAAAATACTAACAAAAAAAACCCCACTGAACTTTTTACAAATTATGTGTGCAGAGTCAACATTTTGTAATGCTTAATGCATTTAATAAAGTGCAAAAACCATTAACATCAGAGTTTTTGTACTGCTTAAGTTAACTTTCAATTAGAAAAAAGGCATACTAAATACAATTAAATACTAACATAAAGTAGTAAAGTATAGTAGTACGTAGATATACTAGTGGAAAATCTTTGGTAAGTTTTCTAATTTGCAAACTAAACTATTCATAGATATATGTGGAAAAGAGAAATTGAATGTTTGACTATTCATCATGACACCTCTTCATAAGGCAGAATAAATATGGTGCGGTTTTTTGTTTGTTTGTTTTTTGGTGAATCAAATAAATCGATATGAATCGATTCGCTACCGTCGAACCAACCGAAAGAATCGAGGTAGTTAAAAGAATCGGACTTACCATCACTTGACCAAACGTGAACGCATGAAAGGATTTGTCTCTTGCGCTGTGTTTTTCTCTCTCTCTCTCTCTCTCTCTCTCTCTCTCTCTCTCACACACACACACACACACACACACACACACACACACACACACAACAACAAAGTAGCTCTGCTGATCACGTGGTTAGCTGCCAAAAATATCAGCCAATTAGAAGAAGGAACATGGCTCGTGTGAATAATGTTCGTCATATGACTAGGCCACAAATGGACTCGTTTGTACCGAAGTGAAGGAGTTCCAGGAGTTAATCTAAAAAGCGAGGATTTTAAAGTAGAAAACAAATCCGGCCTGAATATGTCACCTACATTGTTTCAGAAGCTTTTCAATGGAAGAAATGCCTTTCCGCTCCTGTCCAAGTGCGACAAAGACGAGTCTGCGTTCAGGTAAGTAAGGATATGTACGGCGTTTAGCCCACGACCTTAATTATCTTAAGACTTAAAAGTGCTTTTGAAACCCTTCAATAAATGTATCATGTTACTCGGGCTCTATATCGTGGTACAGAGAGGTAAAGAATAGTGGACCGCTTCTAATTGCAGTGCCATTATATAGTGTATAGTATATTTTTGTGATGTGTGTGTGTGGGGGGGGGTGTTATTCATTATTATTATCTTATTATTATTATTATTATTATATATATTATATCTTAAGACCATACAAACTGTTAGCATCCTGTAGGTGTGGCAGTAAAGAATTAAAGGGTTTCTGCTCAAATCTTATTTCATTTTGCATTTTGCTGGGCAGGTTTAAACTACTGAGTGCCCATACTTTAAATTCTTCTTCAATAAAAAATAATAGAAAATGTTTGCCATTTCTGTGGTGAAAATGAGCAAATACAGACATAAGTTGTGCTTTACCCTATTTCCAGTTTTGTGATATATTTTTTTAATTAGTATTTTTAAAAAAAAATCCACTTTTTTAATTTAAAAAATAATGCCTAGACTGTCAGTGGGTGAAATGAGAGAAATGAATTAAAATTAGCAGAAACTAAATAAACTTACTAAAAAATTTAATAAATAAATTAACCTGAGCAAATTCAGTCTAAGCTAAGTGAGTCATTTTAGTAGAAAGTGTCTTAAGACATATAATCCTTGTTCTTGTGGTCATTCTGTGAGCTTTAGGGATTTCAAATATAACTTGGCGATTTCATTAATCTATCCTTGTGGATAAAGAATTTTGTATATATTGCAACAGAGTTATTTATTTATTTGACAGTATCATACCAGAGGTTGTTATCTCTGGAGAGAGAAGCTGGGAATAATATAATTTTTTTTTTTAATCCATCCAAGATTGTTTTATCCATTTATGCATGTCAAGCCAAAATTTGTGTGACCAAAAAAAACATCTTATATTTAAAAGGTAAAAAAAAAGGTTAAATATAATCAAATTATTATTTGCACAGACAAAACCTAATTCAGTAATTTTTACTCATTATTTGCATACATGTAACTTAGTGGTGCTAACCTGAACACTTTGAGCTTGAAGAACTTGATGTGTGGTTTCAGTAAGATGTAGCTACTGCACGCACATGGTCATTGAAGTGGTGTGGGAAATCGGTTTTTGATTGGGTGATCTCGTAAGGTGGCTGGCTCGTTCTCCTGACCTCAGCTCTTGTGATTTACGCAAGTGTACACTCCTTGACCCCAAACCCATTAAGGTTGCTATTCAGCAGGAAATAGCTGCTGTTCCATCCGACATGACCCATCAAAAATCACCATCAAGCATGTGTAGACAATGATGGCCACCATTGGAGGATCTTTAAAACGTATTGTATGAAATGTAATATCTTTAAGGGTCTGTCCAAGTAAAAGAGCACTAAAAGTGTTAATTTGCCATTTAATTTCAAATTAAGATTTTCAGTGTATTGAGCTTTCATAATGATAGTTTGGTCTAGTATGTTTCATGACATAACCACAAGAAGATAGCTGCACTTACAGGGGAAAAAAAGAAATTTAAATGAAAAATTTTAAATGTCAATGGGTATGTGATGTGGACAACAATAAAAGCAAAATTTTCACATACAAAACCATTTAACTTGGTATTTGAATCTCTTTATTAATATCAGCCTATCCATGAGGCATTTGGTGCAAACCCACACCCAATTGAAGTACTGTGAAATGTTCATACTGGTGAGCACTGGAAAAACTAGAAATATTTATCTATTCAATATGGAGAAAGCAGACTTCAAAAACTGCATAAGTGATTAACCTGACTTAGTTATAAATTAATTAAAGGCAAACTCTTTAGATAAAAGAAGCCACAGTGTCCCTAGAGTTATCAATGTGTTTCATATGTGATGCATGTCACGAGATATTCTGTACGTGATGCATGTCACATCATCTTTCAGGATACAAGCAGTGCCGTTTGAATATGAAGAGCCATGGCAATGAGTGCAAACTGCATGCTTTTGAACCTAACTGAAGTAAAAATGGACTAAGGGATGATGGACCACTGAATTCTCTTTTTTTTTGTAACTTTATTTATATCACGTACATTTGACACACACAGTGAACCTTGTGGGAGATGCTGTTGAGTGGCTCTTGTAAATGTCCCATTATACCACCATTCAGTCCTCTGTGTCGCTGATATTTTTGTATCCATTTCTTTCATATGTCTTCTGCTGTCTTATTATAGCGTCAATTTTTCCTCAGTCTGAGTCCATTGGTTCAGAATTGGACCTGACTGGTTCCATTTCCTTGTTATTGCCTTCTTGCAAGCTACTGTTAGAATTTTAGCCAGATATTTATATTTTCCCTGCACATAATCATCGGACAGAGGTAATCATCTTTCCAAGGTACAAGACAGAGACATTTAAAAGCAAACTATTTCACAAGATTTTCCTCAATTTATTATTTGTCTTTCCAGAAAGGTTTTATCTTTGGACATGTCCAGAATACATGACTATGCTTGGCATTAATCATTCCACACTTTCTCCAACATGGAAAACTCTGGTTGAAACATTTACACTTAATTTGGGGTGTGATGAAAAAACAAATTCAAATTTTTCACTCCATTTTTGTGAGCTAGATGTATGATGGTTCTTCCACATCTATCTTCACTGGATTTTTCAATATTAGTTATTTTTTCCATTTTTCTTTCACATATTTACTTAAATGTGTTATTTATTGCCAATGCTTGGTAAAATGCTGATGTGAGTCTTAATGAATGGAAAACAAAAGGAATCACAAAATTAAATTTAGCATCAGATTCTGCTGATTTCATTAGTGTAATAATCTCTTACTTGTAAATATCTAATGAATTCATGCTTATCCAGGCCAAGTTTGTCTCATTTCCATAAAACATTTCAATCTTCCTTCGTTCTCCTAAACCTTTCATTTTGTGATTCCTTTTGTTTTCCATTGTGAGAATCCATGGTCATGGTGATTAGGTTAAAATTAACTGTTGTAAGATTTTGACTTTAATGATTGTAGATGTCTTTCAAATTTGTGTCTTTTGGCTATTCTATAGCATATTTTTTTATTAAAATGTGTGATTTAGTCTAAACTATTTAGGATTTTTTTATATTGTTCTTCATCTCCAATCAGATTTTGAATTGTGCTTAACACCTTGCTTATTATAATTTATTTCCATTTAGGTTCATGATCTGGTTTACACCAGAAATAGATATATCTCAGTTGTGCTGAGATATATTATTCTAGTTTTGGAAATGCCATCCCTCCGAGATGTAGAATGTAAGAGACTTACATTTAGCTCTGGCCATTTTTCCTCCCTTCTCACAAAATATTCGTTATAAATTCATTCATCTTCTTCCGCTTGTTCTGGGGTTCTGTCAAGTGGGCAGCAGCCTAAGCAGTGAGGTCCAGATGTCCCTCTTCCCAGCCACATCCTCCAGCTCTTCCGGGGGACACCAAGGTGTTCCCAGACCAGCCGAGAGACATATTCCATCCATTGTGTTCTTGGTCAGCCCGGTTGGACATGCCCAAAACACCACACCAGGGAGGCGTTCCGAGGCATTCTAATCAGATGCCTGAGCCACCTCAACTGGCTCATCTCAACGCGAAGGAGCAGCAGTTCTACTCAGAGTTACTCCCAGATGACAGAACTTCTCACCCTATCTCTAAGGGAGAGCCCTGCCTCACTGTGAAGGAAGCTCATTTCAGCTGCTTGTATTTGCGATCTTGTTATTTCTGTCACTACCCAAAGCTCGTGGCCGTAGGTTCCTGTCTTCTGGTTCTTGTAAGAACTCTTGCTGCTGCATTCTGGACTAACTGGAGCTTGTTTATACACCTATTAGAACATCCAGGCAGTAATGCATTACAATAATCTCGACGTAGTAAAAGCATGAACAAGTTTTTCCACATCATGCAGTGACATATTTCTTATTTTAGCAATATTTCTGAGTTGAAAGAACGCTATCTGAGTTATTTTATCTAAATTATAAAAAAAAAAAAAAAAAAAAAAAAAAAGCCTGGGGGGGGGGGGGGGAATACTTTTGCAAGGCATTGTACTTTAATATAAATGACCATAAAATGCACAAAACATAATTTTATCCTGTGGATTACTAGTGGGGTCTGAACTTCGAGGGTTGGCAGTAGTTTACCTCAAAGTGACATCAGAATGTTGGATGGGGTTGCCCAGTATAAGTAAACAAGCATATCTATTCAGTGAGTGACATTTTAGGTGATTACAAACATGTTCAAGAAGCATATGGCACTATGGATTGCAATTTTGAGAAGATGGGTGTAAATGGTTACCTTTTTCAACCAGAGTGGGCGGAGTCTTGTGGAGACAGTGAGATGTCACATTCTAGTGAGTCTTGAGGACGAGAATACTGTCGGATATGTGTGATAGTAAACCCAAAATGGTGTATGCAGCGGACATTATGCCTAATTTGTTTTCCTGTCATCAGTTGGTTTAGGAACGCAAAAGACATTTGTTTGTTTGTGCAGCTTAGCAAATGGCCAATCATGTTATGCTACATGGGTCAGTGATGTAGCCCAGACAATCTGATGAGTTTGCATTACTACCAGCCTGGAGGAGCCAATGAGAAAGGCAACATGTCTCTGAGATCTGAGCCTTTTGTCATAACACTTGCGTGCACTTGAAAATGCGCAAGGACTGATGTTGCATGAAGGAACCGCTGATGTTATATGTGATTGTTTTAAATAACAAGTAACACTGATTCACCACAGGTACCCTTAAATGATTTTTTTAAATTTACTTTTGAAATGTAGAAGGTGTCACTGGGTCATCCAGTACAGTGCTACAAAAGAATATATGGTGTGTAGTTTAAGTCTCATTTTCACAAAACGTTCATGAAATATAATGAATACCAATGCAAAGTTTGAGTTATTCGTTGGATGGTTGAAGTGTGTTTCTTCCGCTTTGGGAGGTAAATGGATGCATTGGGCCTTATTCATCAATATCAAGTTTTTTCATAAAATAGTTTCTTGTTTTCTTAATTCATAAGAAAAATGTTATGACACTCATTCTTTTACATGTTCTTAAACTTGGATTCATGACATGCCCTGTTGGATTTGTTTGCAACTATGTTCTTAGATTGTTGAATCTCATTGTCTTCATAAATTAAAACCGCAGTTCTAATTAGCATAAGTGACTGCCCTCTAAATCTCCATAAAAGGAAATAGGGCCATGTGTGCACACAAATGTTTATGGAGATGGTAATAGTGGAAATTTCACGGAAGCACCTGAATCTAACATGGGAAAGAATTTTACTTCCTCTGAAATAGAAATGCTGCTGCTGAAGGTCGACAGTAGCAGAAATATTGGGGGGAAAAAATCTTTGACCTGAAATCAGAGGACAAGAATTTTTTGTTTGTTTGTTTTCTTTATAAACGAGTTCGGCCGATAGTCGAACCACGGATTCAGGATGAGCAATGTGGTTTTTGTCCCGGTCGTGGAACACTGGACCAGCTCTTTACCCTCCACAGGGTGCTTGAGGGTGCATGGGAGTTTGCCCAACCAGTCCAC
>JAOUQZ010067083.1:0-19119 GCA_028564935.1 Neosilurus hyrtlii
ATATATATATAGAATGCAAATGTAATATAGAATGTGAATGTAATATAAAAAGTCAGTTAACATAATGTGTATGCCTTTGGACCTGTGGCAGGAAACCAGAGCACCTGGAGGAAATCAGTGCAAACACGGGCAGAACATGCAAACTCCACAAAGATGAAATAGTGAAAATATAATATTTCATACAATCCAGTGGATGTGGATGCGGATGTGTGCTTGCATAAACAGGTGTGATCTGGCTGCATCTGTTTAATTTACCAAAGTTTACTAAGCATCATTACTCATATCCAAAATATTAGGGTCCCTGCTAGCAAGCCTGGCCATTTACAGCAGGTAGTGATTATGCTTGAATTAGTGCGGTAATTATATTGTGTGCAAAATGCATTAGATCTTTAACATGAAATTATAACAATTACTGATAATGTTTTTCATATTAATATAATTTGCCTTGCGATGGCCTGGCGAGCTGTCCATGGCGTACTCTGTCCTCGCCCAGAGTCGGCTGTGATGGGTGCCAGCCTCCCCGTGACCCTATTTAGAATTAAACGGTTCAGAAAATGAATGAATGATATTTCATATAATCTTACATAATTGCTATTCACATACCAAATCTGTTCACATGTGTACTTTTCAGTGTAATATAGAAATCTAGATAGAAATCTTAATGAAAAGCCATGAAAGGAAATGGTCATAAATGTGTCCATGAATTACATTTATAATTATGTATACCCTGCCTTACTTAGTCGGAATTAAATCGGAAGCGTTAACAGTATTTGCCTTGCAGTATCAAATCATACAGTTTCTAAGAACGGTAATAAACATTTAAACAGATGAATGCTCTCTCGGTGACATAGCACTTCTTCACCTGCCTGTTGCCCCTGGCAAAGCTTGCATGTTCAGAGCATGCTGTTGGGCATATGGGCCTGTGTGGGGGGCTGGGGAATCGTTCATGCGATGAGATGGCTCAGGCAAGTTTAGCATAAAAGATCATGAGCAGATGGATATGTCTGGCATTTCCCAATTAGAAAACACAGCAAAAAGACTTTTATGTGAGGGTGAAGCAAAAGAACACTGGCAGTTGCACATTTTCTGCACATGATAACAGGGCACGGGAACATATTGTGATATATAGGAATATATTAAATATTTATATTGATTGTTAGAACCAAGATTTTGCAAAAATTAAGCATCTTTCTAGATGTTTCTTCCTATTACTCCAATGAAGCGACAGGTACAACTGGAAGACAATTTATCTATCTATCTATCTATCTATCTATCTATCTATCTATCTATCTATCTATTTATGTATTTAAATATTTGTATAAATAAATGCATAAATTGTTGTCATAAAACTCATCTCATGTTCTGAACCGCTTTATCCTTTATTGGGGTCTGGAGGCTGGAGCCCAGCTGAGTCCTGGTGGAGGAGAGTCACACCCTGAACACCTCTAGAGAACATCATTGGTCCAACACACACACACACACACACACACACACACACACATAAAAAAAACATTCACATTCATCCTCACAACTAGGGTTAATTGAGACTATTTACTTAGCCCAGTGTGCATGTCTTTGGACTGAGGGAGAAAACCAGAGCAACCAGAAGAAAACCCACATAAGTATGGGGAGAACATGCAAACTCCACACAGAAATGCACCAGTCAGTCTTGGTTTGACCCAGAACATTCTTGGTTTTCTGCTTGAATTCTGCTTGAATCTTCTTGTTTTGGCTGTTCCCATTAGGGGTTATTATTCGAGTCTGCATGTTTGATTTATGCTGAATGTCATTCCTAACTCAACCCTATCTGGCATTATGGCTGGGTTGAATTCTTCTTGAATATTCAATTATATTTTATACATATTTAAATATTTATTATTAATAATATAAACATTATTATTAATATGTTCTTAGAATTAGTGGCAATGTTTTCATATAAATGAGAATCAGTGAACAGATTTGCCAGATGTTTCTGTTACTGCAATATTGTTAAAGTTTTAGAATATAGGCAATGAGGCATGGGAAATGTTGTACAATCTTAAAAATAAACAAACAAACAAATAAATAAAATTGGTCAAGCTTGTTTATAGATCATAAAACTGTGTCTAATGCCCTCCTAGTGCACCACTGAGCTACACACTGAATAATTAACTGCAGTCAAATATTACAAATATTGGACATCCTGTGCAAAGAAGAGAAACCTTCTTCCCTGTAACGGCTATTCACCTGGTTAGTCCATAAAAGGAAAAAAAAAAACATGGGATGGCAAAATAGTCTTTCCCACAAACTGCACTGAACTTTGTTGATTGTCATTTGTGCAGTGTGTAAGCACTGTTGTGTTTTGTCACAGAACATCTTTACTGTAAACATTTTGACATCTGGTTTCTTAAGTATAACTTAGATATTTAGACATTACATTGAAGCCAAATACCATTTTATTAGGATTAATTAAATAATCATACAAAGATTTTCATTGTAAGGGTGTAAATGGAATATTTGTTGCAGCGAATGAAAAATTGTAATGCTACCGTTTTATGTCCTGTAAAATTGTATGCTTTCCACTTTGCCTGGTTCTTCTCAAGGTTTCTTCCTCGTGTTGACTGAGAGAGTTTTTCTATGCCACTGTCACTGTGGGCTTGCTCGTTGGGGATGTGTAGGGTTTGTAGAAGAAATGTTTGTATTCTTTACCAAATTCGTTTTTACTATGTAAAGCTGCTTTATTAGTTTTTGTTAGATGTCAGTTGTAAAATGCACTATACAAATACGACTGAATTGAATTGACTTTGTTCAAGTCTTGGCGTTTTGTGAGGGCATTTCTGTGTGGAGTTTGCATGCTCTCCTTATGGTTTCCTCCCACAGTCAAAGACATGCACATCAGGCTGATTGGATATTTTCAATTGTCCACAGGTGTGAGTGAGTGTGAATGGTTGTGTGTGTTGGCCCTGTGATGGACTGGTGAGCTGTTCAGGGTGTACCCTGCCTTCACCCAGAGTTGGCTGAGATATGCTCCAACCTCCCCACGACCCTAGTAAGTTTAGGCAAATGAATGAATGCTATTTAAAGTACATAGATTAATGATGAATGTTTGATAGTGTGGTGTGTAAAGTTGTGTTCAAAGGAACCGTACAGGAAAACATAGCAGTAGTATAAACAAAGTGAACTTTAATGCCCATACATCACAGATGTATGGGCATTTTTAACAACTGTTCAAATTTCTATACTACCACAGCTTTGTTCAACTATCCGATGTTACTATAAAATGGAAATTGTGTGGAAAAAAGAAAAGGAAAAATAAAAAAAAGCTCAGAAGTCTACCCAGACTTAGATAATTGGACAGCAGAATGCTTAAACAAGGCTGGAAAAAACAAACAAACAAAAAAAATTGTTGGCCTTGAAAGAAACAATTATGAGTTCAAACTCATATAGCAGCACTGTCAGCATATGAACTTTTTGTCTGGAAATAAACAGTGCATGTTTATATGGCTAATTAGTCTTACAAAATGCCTAAAGCCTCAATATCATGGTGTGTATGTGTATTGTACATTGCTTAATGTAAATGTGGAGAAGGAATAATGGTCTGGAGCTCTTTTTCCATAGCGTAATTGGTATATATTCTGCCTTTATATGACAATGCTTTTGTACAGATCGTATCACACATTTCCTTTTGCAGTGTAGACAGATGTGCATGAATTCTCCTGACCCTGTACAGACCCCTGGCATTCACCTGATGAACAGCTTTGATGAATAGAGTACCCTCTGAGATCATATATAATTACCTTAATTTCAATCTAATGTGACACCTTTTCATAATAATAATAATAATTATAATAATAATAATAATAATGATAGCAACAACAACAAACATAATAATATAACATCTTGTTCCGGGCACAACTTGCCATCGGAACACAGTCAGTGTTAAGTAGGAGGGTTTTTGCGCCATAACATCCATCAGGGCTATTAGGTCATTTCATTGGCTTTCACAGCAGATGGGCAGTTCTTCTCCAGTAGTTTGCTTTGTGTGTTGTCCCTCTAGCTTTCAGCTTGTAACCAATTTGAGAGAGACCATATAAACACTTTAAAAATGGGTACAACTTGCTCAACGTACAAACTGTTTCATAGGGAATTTGTTTGTGTCCCATTGCCTGTGTAAAGGCAGTGTCACTATATCAGAAAACTCTAACCAGTCTGCACACTACACTAAATGGACACTGATGAAACCAGCAAAAGAATTCTCTGACTATGACAAACAATTGCTACATGGCAGAAAACACGTGTAACGTGCGAGCTCATTAGGTGGTGGTTGGAATCACCACAATCAAACAAAACTGGATGGAGACGAATAATTTTCCACAGCAATGTTTTTACTGTCTTCCACACTGCCACTTTCACAACAACACTTCCTCGTTCCTTGGTCACATGACCCTTGATGAAATAATAATAAATCAGAACTGGTAAACAGGTAAATGTGCGAGAACTAGAGAAGCACATTCTGGCCATCACTCATCCTGATCCAGACATACATGTTTGAGAATGTAAATATGTAAATAATAATTCTTTAAACATAAATATATAAATAATCAACTATATAAACATTCAAGATATATTTTTGTAAATTGGTTTAAATGTATGAACTAACTCAGCGTATAACCTTACACATGCTAAAGGTAGCAGGTAGTGGATGGTATGAAACTGCGCTCAAAGTTCCTTTCTGTCGGGGTCTGCACCCAGACGTGATCACAGAGCTTGCATGCCATGACGAGAAGGTCAGTCTCAATCAACACATGGACCTCGCCCAAAAAACTCAATGGCGTGTTAAGACAACTCCAGTCAGGTCGGCTGTCACATTCATTAACACCAGTAACAGAGGTACCCAAACCCTGCAGCTAAGGTGCACCTGTCTTACTTCTTCTGAGCATCAATGTCGAAGAGAGCAGCTATGTTTCTATGTTTATGATTAAGCTCATGTGCTTTTAGTGGTCACTGGGTCCGTAGCATCCAATAGCTTTATTCACTATGGAGAAACTTCGAATTCCACTTATCCATTATGACCAACCTACATGTAAGGATAGTTGATGGAGGACCGATTGGCAAGGGAATCGTAACTCAAGTCATGAAACCACTTGAAATATAAGTCGGCACTCTGTACCTTGAAAAAATCCCTTCATGACGACCTTGCCTAATCATTTACTCATTTTGGGGGGCAGCCTTAATAGCACACCACAACCTGGTGACCTCCTGGGTTGATCAAGCAATCACTAAGTATTAAAATAACTGTTACTAGCACTGTCTCCATTCTCTTGCCATTAACCTTGCCAACTCCATAGTGGAAAGCGCTGAACGTACAAGTGTGATCCACATTCCCAGTATTTATAAACTGAACTTAGATGTTTTCACAAAGCCTGTGGAACCGCTTCTCACGGTTCATATGACTTTGACATCCTTTGCAAACCTGGGTTTCACACCACCCATGCGGAAAATTTACCTGCTGACTCGCTGGAGGAAAATATTGATGAAGCCCTGTAACAGAGCTATATATCATTCTTCCATGTCTCCAGCAGCAGCAGATTTCTTCATTGTGTAGGAAATGGGAGGAGGATACAGCCCCTGCATTGACTACAGTGGATTAAGCAAGGTGATGGTGAAGTACCTGTATCCTCTGCCTCTTGTCCTAGCCAAACTAGAACAGCTTCACCAAGCCAAGGCCGAATCCACCTGGTGGATGAATGGAAGACAGCATTCAGTACCACTAGGGGGCACTACAAATAACTGGTGATCCCATACGGGCTCTCTGGCTCCCCCCTAAATCTCCCAGTGCCTCATAAATGATGTACTCAGTGACCCACTCAAAAAAGCGTGATTGCTTATAATATCCTGATCTACTCGCCTTCTATAGAGACACACATCAAGTACATGAAGGGAGTACTGTGATAACTTTTGAAAAATCAGCTGTCAAGGCAGTGAGTTTGGACTGTCTTCATCTGTGCTACACTGTCAATAAAGAGCAGGAAATCTGAAATTTGTCTCCAACTTTGTATTTCCTGCAAAGCAGCATTACAAGCAGCTTATAATAGCCTTGATTTAAGGTTTATCTAGATACTTCTGGACACAGAGTGTATTTGCAGATGATAAGCTAAGCCATATAAAATAATGAAGCTTATTTATTGTAGGTTTTTATGTGTTGTATAAGGTTTATATGGCATGGCAGAATATGAAAAAAAAAACTGTTCAGATTTTGGAATGTTTAAAAGGCTTTGAAAAGTTCTAATACATCACAAAGGCTCAGTTTCAAGTTAATATAACATTATCCAGAGTACCAGCTGATATGAAACCAAAATGAGCACCATGCATATAAAGCAAAAGACAAATGAGGTGTGTGACAGAAATCTGCACTCTGTGCTCCAAGCTCCAGTTTATGAGTGATGAAATCAGATCAGCAGTGCACACTCTTTTTCACTATCTTTGCCTGCCTGGGCATGCGCTACAGTTCTAAAAATACCTAATCCGTACTCTACACAAAGAATAATTTTGCAGTGCTATAAATATTCCAGGCCACTTACATTGCTCTCATGTTAGAATTACCATTCTGAGAACAGTTAAGTATATGTATGAGTTCGTTGCATTCTAGTCTCATCTCATTTCCTGAACCACTTAATCCTAATTAGGGTCGCAGGGAGGGTGAACCAACTCTAGGCGATGGCAAAGTACACTCTGGACAGCTCGCCAGGCCATCACAGGGCACATTCTAATCTGTTGTGTTCATATCTGTCTGTGATACTTTATTTTTTTATATTTTCTGTAGAGCTATGGTCCACTCTGTATATTTTGTCATGATTGGTTAGTCGATAAGTTTTATTATGCCATAGATATACCGAAGATTGAACCAAACAGACAGTGCTGACTGATTCTTTAGGACCTAAAGGACGTAATATGTATAGTGCATGCAAAGTAGGTAGATCCGTCACTCTGCACTTGTGTAGTGCAATTTAATAGACTAGAAGAAGATGGAGGTAATGCTCATCAGAGTCCGATGAGAAAAGAGATTTCATCTGTCTTGATTTTGGATGTAGTCAAAATGTTTGGTGGGCATCTTTTTCAATGATGCTTGCCAGAAAAGTAATTTATAAAATGCTATTGCACCAAAGAAGGCTCTGTGCAAGATGTTTTGTTTAAAATCTATTTTATTTTTCATTTCTGCACAGCCATCCACAAGAACAGTGGAATGATATAATGCTGGCTCAATATGATCCTGTAGACATGAAAAGATTTGTATTTATTTATATATCAATTCATTCTTATTGAACATAATCTGTTATTGAACATCACTATCCTAGGTGCTGGAATTATATCAATATGAAATTTTTAGGGAAAAAGAAAAGCCATTTGTCCATCTATGCATTATCTATAATGCATGTCCATCAGGATTGCAGGAAAAGGCTGGAGCCAGTGACAGCTGACTTTGGGTCGGACCCTTCTGAGAGACAATTTTGTACCTTTTTGTGCCGAACCATTTTGTATCAAATCGTATTGCTGTAAATGATTGCATTATATATTGTGTGTTTATTATGTGATGTTGTACAAGGCAGTCATTCGTACAATCATTATAGAACAACTCAACTCAACTTGATTTACATAACATCATTCATACAAATGTGCAGCCCACAGTGCTTCACATAGCAGGAATAAATCAATGCAAAGAGGATATCTATAAAATATAAAAATAAAAAGAACTAAAATAGGCAACAGTAAAATTGTGCAAGTAAACAATTACAGTAATGAAACAATACGTATAATACATGGATAAAATGAAAATCACTTACGCATGATGAAAATGGAATCAAAGAGAATGATTAAAAAACACTTATAGGCTTTGCATTTTGGCCACTTTTCTCTTGCAACCTGCAGGAGAGCTGCAGGAACCCTTAGGGTTAAAATACCACAAATCTGTTCCTTCTTTTGTTTTCCAACTTTGTACCATTTCTGCTAATCAAAAGGTACTCTCCTGATCTTTTAAAGGACAACTGAAAAAAATAAAAATAAAAAATTGTATCTGTCATTACAGATATTTGACCCATCACAGCAAAGTGGGAATCAGAAATTATTAAGTACATTTAAAGTATGAACTTTAAATGTAATTTCCTCCAAAGTTGTTTAAAAGGCTTAAAAATTAACTCATTATTTTTACTCAAGAATATTTTAATCAAGCATAGTTTATGATCCACATTTTAATCATCTTCATCAATAAAAAAAGGTTACTACCACAGTTTCTATTTCCAGTACATCCCCAAACCCCCTTCGTTCATTAAAATGTAAAACAATACAATGAAAAACTCACAAACTCCTTAACTTATTTTAACTTTGAAACTCAGCAATAAACTTATATATCTTCTGGTCATGCCAGGTGGGTGAGCAAGGGTGATAGAGGCTACCCCATCAGTGGTAGGGTTAACTGTATTATATTGTGAAGCAGAAAATGAGCATCCATATCAGGGGCCACTTCAGGTCACAGTGGGAATAAGTCTCCCATGGTCTTGGAAGCCATGATTTGCAGTGGGTCACATTTAACCACATTTAACTTCTTGTATCAGGGTCATGAGGGGGTCATGTTAGACCAAAGGCAGCTGTAATCACACATCCCATTTCAGTGATTCAATAAGATTTGTTCAAGCGAATTGTTCATATAGCCGCAAGGAGCTACTTATTAGTTTTTAGCAACCTTGATCACCCACTCACTCATTTGCCGAACCACTTAATCCTACTAGGGTCAAAGGGAGGCTGTAGCCTAGCTGATACTGGACAAAGGCGGGGCACACCCTGAACAGCTCCCCAGACCACTGCAGGGCAAGCAACCTTGATAGCATCCCAAAAGAGCTAACTAGCACTGGAAGATTTGTGAAGCATCACACTGTAAACTGAGGTGGTGCCACAGAGATTCAAAAGTGATGATGACATGTGCAGTCCAGACTATGAAATGCCTCACACAAATGCTTCACACTTACTTTGTTCCCACAAATTGGAAAAGTAATGCTGGGTCTAAACATCCAGAGATCACTAAGTGACTGCTGCATGCTGATATTTATAGAGATGATGCTCAACATGTTGGTTTCCGACCGGGCAGTGGAGCTAACAATCTGGATACTGCCCTGTGCAGAACAAACAGAAGACTGGTAAAAACAGGGATGTCTACATCAACAATGACTGATGCACAAACCACAGTTATTCTCATTGTATGTGTGCATTTAGAGTTGTAGTTGGTTCATACTTTACAATACCTAGAGACCTGTTGAAACTTTGGGTGTGGCAATATAGTCTCTAAAATTGAACATGGGCTAGTGTAAGAAAATTTTAGGGCGTGATTATTCATTAGTTTGGAATGTAATTTACCACTCCATAATTTTTGGAATTGGTCAGTTTTATCACCCTATGTTGCATACATAGGACTGCAACAGTGTTTGATGTTCATATTATGTCAGTTCGATGTACTGAACTCTCCTTTTCTAACTAAGCCAAGGTAAAGATAACAGTTTTTCATTTTATGGAACATTTAAAGGATCTGCCTGCCAAATATCATAGGTCTTGTAGAGTCCATATTTTGATCTGTTAGAGCTGTTTTGTTCTTACAGGGTGGCCTATGCAATATCAGGCAAGTAGTTTTAATGTTATGACTGATCAGTGTATGTGTTTGCTCCAGTTCACTGGTTGAGCTTCTTTGGATCTCTTTTAATAGGTACTACACAGTACATACCTGAAGAGCCCACAAGAACTGCCACTTTGACATACTCTGACCAATCATTTAGCACTGACAATTTGGACTTTCATAAAATTGCTGTCCTGCTTTTCCTGCTTTGATTACATCAACTTCAAAAAGAGACCAACCCTTTTTACCCTCTATCTGCTCTCCCTTAGTCGTGTCATCAGCAGACATGGACTGGCATTTCATTGTTATGCAAACGACACACAACTTCATCTAAAAACTGGTTCCAGCCATGCTGCACTCTTGCCGTCTGCCACCCTCACCACCTGCCTGGAAGAGATAAAGGCGGGCGTGGATGAAGCTTAAATTTCTTCAGTTAAACAGCTCCAGGCCATCCTGGTCGGCACTCCACACCAATTCCACACTTCCACCATCACCAGTATTACTTTCTCCAATCATTCCATTCCACTATCTCCTATCATCACCAACCTTGGTGTAAAAATGGACCCCCACCTCACCTATGATGCCTAAATCCAACAACTGTGTAAAACCTCTTTCTATCACCTCAAGAACATCGCCAAACTCTGTCCATCACTTACCCTGGCAGATGTTGAAAAGCTGGTCCATGCCTTTGTCTCCTCCAGGCTGGACTACTGCAATGCACTCCTCATTTGGATCCCTAGCAAAAGTTTTCAAAAGCTCCCATACAGCGCTGCTAGGATCCTGATGAGGGTGCAAAAATTCAACCACATCACTTCCATTCTCAAAATACTCCTCTGGTTCCTTTTTAAATACATGGCATTGTATACATGGTCTCACACCTTACCAACCAATGTGTTCATGGAACTACCCCAATCTATCTCAAGGATCTCCTCACTCCCCAGACATCCTCACACTCCCTCTGTTCCACCACCACCTACATCCTTAAAATACCAAGGACTAAACTTAACACAAGGGGGTTCGGGTTTTCTCCTCGGCCACTCCCCACCTATGGAATGCCCTCCCAGACCACCTGAGGGCACTGAAGACCACAGACACTTTAAAACTTGCCCTGAAAACCAACCTTTTAAAAAGGCCTTCTGCTGTTGTGCTGTTTTTATGTGTGATTTTACTCTGTAGTACTTTGTAATTAATGAACATGAATTAATTGTAATTAATGAAATGTGTGTTAGAAATAAAATGTATTCTTATTCTTATTTTTCTTTTTCTTCTTCTTCTTATTATTAGACTGTTCATCTCCTATACTAATAAAACCTCTGGACATGAAATAGACATTGTAATCTTGGTCTCTGCTCAATTCAACATCACATTATTATGGAAATTGTAAGTGATTTATTAATTTGCTTTGTGTGCCACATCAGTGCCTGAATCTCCACCAAACTACATTTCTTAGAACATTCTGAGACCAACAAATAGGAATACAGCCCCCGCACATAGAACTCACTCTCACACTCACACTCACCTGATTTCTGACCCCCCCCCTCACACACACACACACACACACACTCACACACACACACACACACACACAAACACACACACACACACACACACACACACACACACATCATGTGAAGAAAATCCTCAGTGTGGTTTTGTACCTGAATTTACCAAGTCATTTTCACTGATACTGCTGTTTTTAACTACAAAATTGCTTCATATTGTTTTGCAACTGGGGCCGACATGGTGGCGCAATGGTTAGCATGTCCACCTCAGAGAAAAAGGTAGTGGGTTCGATTCCTGTGCTTGGGCGTTTCTGTGTGGCGTTTGCATGTTTTCCCTGTGCTTGCGTGGGTTTCCTCGCACAGGAGATGCAATGGTGCATAGTACATTATGGGTCAAGGAGTCTTCTAGGTACTGCAACTCCTATCATGTGCAGCAGTTGCTGCATAACCACACATAGCTTGCGTCCCTTAAGGAGATTAATTAGATCAAGTGAGACTATATAAGAACTGTTTAGTTTTGATTTCGACTGTGTGTTTAAGTGTCTCAATTTTCTATATATTAAACCCAGCCTGTGTCTTAGTTTCTGTTTGTTTGCCTGTGGTAACTTTAAGGCAAAGACTGTTTTTAACTTTTTCTCAGTGCGTGCTCCCTAGCACACACTGCACCCCATAAAAATTACATTCGGAGTCATTAAAATAATTTAAACAAACTGATCCGTCACTGGGGCAGTGGTGGCCTGGTGGTAGGGTGCTGGATTACTGATCCCAAGGTTGGGGGTTCAAGCCCAGCTTGAAGTATCAGCGGGATGTCAATGCTGTTCCCCTAGTGCAGCTAACTGGGTTATCAAATGCCAGCCATGTCTCTCACTGTCTATGGGTTATCAAATGCCGGCCATGTCTCTCACTGTCTATGGTGGAAGGCATGTAAAGGACCACCTGCGATAGCCTGGCGAGCTGTCCAGAGTGTACTCTGCCCTCGCTCGGAGTTGGCTGAGATGGGCGCCAGCCTCCCAGCGACCCTAATTAGGAATAAGCGGTTTAGAGAATGAATGAATGAATGATCTGTCACTTGGACGTTTATTAGACCTTCAAGTCTATAAAATTAAAATCAGGTGTTTATTTCGGATTGATTGCTACTGATCAGAATCTCTTGCAATTGGAACCTGTCTGATTTTAAACCTGATTCACATAAGGCGATCAGAAAAAGTTGGGGACGCCTGTGTCTGGTAAGGAATTTAAAAAGATCTTTAAATTATTTGAAATGAACACTTCTGCCATGATGAAAATAAACTGCCCCAGCAAACATATTCTGAGAGCAGGCTGTCTGATGTGAAAATCTCCAGTTCTGAAAGTAACTCTTGCAACAGTTAATGTTAAAGTGCCCACATCTACTAGCAAAAAGAGATTGGACAAATTGACCTGCATGGGAGCCATGCCAGGAAAAAGCCTTGGTCCAAAAAGAACATTAGATAAATGTATAATGGTTCTATACACATTAGGGAATCCATCAAGAAGTGGCTCAAAAAGAAGAAATGGAGTTATGAAATGATCAATTTGAAGCCCAGATTTTAACCCCATGGGAGTAATGAAAAGGATCGCCCATGCAAGAAAACTCTCAAATATCTTGCGGATGAAGAAAAAGTGGTCAAAACTTTATATACTCACTGCCAATGAAAACTCAACACAATTTTATTAGTAATATTTTTGGGACCATTGTATCTGAACATGAGTACTGGTACTTCAATGACCGTAAACACCTCAATGACTCATTTTCAGTAGCAGCACTGACTGCAATGAGAATTTGAATTATTGAAGAAAACTCTGACATGAAGTGCTTCCTTTCAAACATTAGTAAAAACACAAGCTTTGGTATATGTATTAGTGAAAAGTCAAAAAGTAATCTGTGTTGCTTACTTTCCTGAACTGTAGTCTTGTCCATGAGCATGCAACTTTAAACTTAAGAAAGCTTGCTTTATACCTACTCTCACCTCCATACCTATTTTAAAAAAAACCCCTTCATATCTCATACCACACTTAAATAAAAATCATTATGCCATTTGTATCTCATTATATTTACTCTACACTGGTTCATTTATATTCTGTTATTAGATAATTATTAGATAAAGTAAAAAGCTATTATTGTGGATTTAATTTAATTTAATTTTATTTTATTGTATTTTATTATATTATTTATTTATTTAACATCATATTACTGTTATTAATAGTTATGGCAGAGGATTTGTGCATACTGTTGGCCTACATAGTAAGAGTAGTTCATAGTAGGCATTAAGGTGTATTTATTGCATTTATAATTTTATAAAGGATAAAAACAAGAACACATCACGATAAGACATTAACACAACATGTTAAGATATCATTGATGAAATAAGAGGAACTATACACACTGTATTGTTAATGGTATAGCTCAGTTAAGTCCTTTTGCTTTTAGCCTTTTCATCTGGGTGGTTTGTAAAGTAATTTTATTATTATGGTCTCTAGTTGACTCACAAATCAAAGATACTGTCATGACCTCTGCATCCAGCATTATCAGCCTGCACCATTGTCCAAAACTTGATTTTTTTGAGGCCCAGAAGTGTTCTTTAAGTGTTCTTTTGATAAGAGTTCTTAACCTTTTAAAAGGATGCTAACTGGGAAACACTTTGTTGTAGAGTTCTTCGGAGGGGCAAATGTGCTTCATAAACTCGGATTAATACAAATATACCTGACTGAATTTTATGTTTACTTTATTTTTAACTCTGTTTATTTACCTTAGAATGACCAATTTATATGTATTAAGGTAATCAATAATTCATAAATAAATTGAGTGTTTCAATACCAGACAAATCACAGTGACATCAAAATGATATCTTGTTTATCATTTACAACATTTGGCAGACACTCTTATCCAGAGCAGATATGATATCTCATATCCTTATCACTCATCACCATACACATGAAAAGTTTTTGCCTATCAGGATTACATTCTTGGGTAAGCACATAAAAAGCTTGATTTTTAATTACAAAAAGCAGCCCTATTATAAACAGCATTTTTTGGATAAACCAATTACTGACTATCCAGTAAAAAAAAAAAAGAAAAGAAAAGAAAAGAAAAAAGGATTAGTGTGATATTCTCCGGAAGTGTAATATTTTGTAAAAAAACAAAAACAAAAAAACAAAAAACAAAAAAACCCTCCTCCATCATTAGCGCAAGATCCTGTAACCAAGCAACAAATTAATCTGCCTTGTATAATTAAACAAATTAATCTACTTGTATAACATCTTGAAAGTGCCCAGGCACTTCAATAATATAATACTATCTTTAGACAAAATGTACCCACACTCTTTTAGACTTAACATGATTAAGATCTATGTAATATGTTAGAAGTAATAAATCTGTGGGTATATAAATGTGATAATGTAATTATATTTTATTGCATGGACAGTTTCCTGTTCATTCCTTTGCATTGAATCAAATCTAATTCATTTATCCCATCAAGCAATTATGACAATTTATTCATTTTAATTAAAAAATATGACAAAAAGAGACAAATGTCCATAAACATACAGTATACATAACCTTAAAATAAATTATACAGCATATTATCTTAACTTTGTAATTTGTAGAGTGGTACAGAGGCACCTCTTGGCATTTTTTAATTACATATTATTGAATTTGATTATTATTGATACATAAGTAAATATAGTGTACACACATATATATATATATGAAAGCCTTTCATGGCTTGTCGGGATGAAATTGTAACTATTATTTTTCCCACATACAATATATATATATATATATATATATATATGTGTGTGTGTGTGTGTGTGTGTGTGTGTGTGTGTGTGTGTGTGTGTGTGTGTGGTCATTCATATATTCATTTTCTAAGCTGCTAAATCCTAATTAGGGTCGCAGGGAGACTCAGCCGGCTCTGGGTGAGGGCCAATTAGCCTACTGTTTTTATTGCATGTTTTTATTTTGTCCAAAATATTTCTACAATAGGGTAAATCTTAACCTTTCCTCAAGCTCCCTTTTTTTATGGCCCTTTATTACCATTAAGACAATTTGGTTTTATACACATAAATAGTGCATCTCTTGATTTCTGCCCATACAGGTAAAATGGTAAGCTTGCTGAAAGTGAAATGTTCTAGAGCAGGGGTCTCAATTCGCAGACCACGGGCCAATTGCAGCCCGCAGGACGATAGTTTGTGGCCCCCGCCTTAATATGAAAGTTTAATGTTACTGTGGCCCGCGAGTTTGATATGTATGGCACTTTACAGTGTTGTGGGCGGAGCTGAACGAACCTATCAATAATGGTGGGGTATATGGTTCTCGGGGGCGGGACATTGGCCGGGTTTGATGCAAGCAGAGAAACATGTCTCAATGAGTGAAAGTTACAGCAGTGTTGCCATGGAGAGTTTTCTTCCAGGCCTGGCTGGCTGCCTTGTTTTTATTGGGCTCACGTGGACTTTCGGCCCAAAGCGCTGCATTCACAACACTTCAAAAAAACGTTTTTAAGGTGCTTCCCAGCGGGACATTATACGTGTGTGTATATATATTATTTATGCACACACGTCAATGGCACTTAGAGAGTTAATATGAGGTCTCTCTCTCTCTCTCTCTCTCTCTCTCTCTCTCTCTCTCTCTCTCTCTCTCTCTGACAAAATAAATCAAAGTGATGCGCACGCAGTGGGATGAAAGAAAAGTAGGAACTCAATGCAGCCGAATGTAGAGTCTCGGCAATAAGTCCCCGGTAACCCGGACCAATTATAGGGTCGCCTTTTTCTGTAACAGCAGCACAGTGTCATTTCCACATCCTTTTCCTGTAACTACAGCACGGTAGATAACAGTCTGTGTGCAGTCGCCTTTTTTGTGCTTGCTATCCCGGTACGTTGTACCATCTACAAATGCCATGGTGTTCATGTCATCATGAAAGACATGAACATAGAGAGTACAAACGAAGGAGACTGCTACCGGGCTTTTATCCACCGACCGCCGTGCTGCGGTTACAAGAAAAAGGAAGCGGAAATGACGTTCTCCGTGCATCAGCTAAACACTTGATTGAAACTTCAAGGCAAGAGAAGCCATGTTCAGAAGAAGGTTACAGGTTAAAGAAATGTTAATACAGACATTACAGTCTGAATACAGCAGACATAGAAGACTGAAGAAACCTCATATAAGTTGCTGATCAGAGAAATCTTATTATTATTATTGAGATTATTATTTTTTTCATTATTTTATCTATTTATTACTGATTGATTTATTTATTTTCTTATTAGTTCTTAATTTGTTTATTTATTTATTTTTTATCTTATCTTGTGTTACAAAATAAAAATAAAGAGATTTGAGAAGATTGAAAATTTAAAAACAAAGCTTTTCTTGTGGAAAACCTGATGGGGCCCAGCCTCACCCAGACTCTGCCTCCAGCGGCCCCCGGGTAAATTGAGTGTGAGACCCCTGGTCTATGGCTTTACTTGTTTCTCGTAAAAGGAAACTTAACAAAGCACAAGGCAGTTGTGGCTACAGTTAATAAGTAAAAAGTAAACTGGAATAAGGTCCGCATCCCTTTCCATAATGCAAGTGGGAAACAATGAAGAAGAACCAACTATGGAGAACAGATAAACAGATTGAGAATGAGGACAAATGAAAAAAATTGATGATCTCTTTGACATCTCCCATCAGGATGCTCTCTCTGATAAAAATAACAGAAGACAGAGAATTTTTAATTGCTCACAGGGAAAAGGGTAGGCGTGGCTCAATGACAGGTATGGACATAAATCTTCTAAAAAAGGAGGAGAGAGAAACAGCTAAAAGGGTTGCAGAAGAGATAGGAGACTGAAGATGATGGGATAAAAAAAGAAACATGAGACAAATACTGTCCTAGATTACAACTCATTGAGCCACTGACAGCGAGTATGAAAGTCTTGGAGCAGTTGGGGGCACACCAGTACCACCAAATTTTTATTGAGGTTAAGCATACCTTTATTATTATTAAATTTGCATAATATAATTATATATTAGAATATATATATATCTGCAAGTATCTTAGGTCTCTTAGGGTATGTTTCTTGAGCTTGCACATCTAGCCTCTGATATTTTTGGCAATTCTTCAAAGCAAAGCTTTTAAATTTCTCCTTCCAAATGTTTCACTTCCTCATTTGCCTGTATTTAGTACCAACCCTTATTCCCTCAATTCTGTCCTCGCCAATGAAAAACAAACCCACAGCATGATACTGTCACCACCGTTATTTACTGTGTGTTCTTGGGATGATGTTGCCAACATTCAATTTTTGTTTAGTTTTAGTTACATCTAAACAGAGGACCTGCTACCCACATGTCTTTTGGCAAACTCTAAATGTGCGTTCTTATTTTTTTCATTTTCTGTAAGCAATGGCTTTTTTTTATCTTGCCATACTTCCACAAATCCCAGCTCTGTAAAGTGTGGACACATACACCAGTCTTCCCTGTGGAGCTTTCCAGCTTCTTTACCTTTAGTCTCTTTGTTGCCTCTCTGATTAGTGCCACCCTTGGAGAACTCCTTGGTCTAATTACTTGACTTCTGTATTTTGGTTTATGTATTTGATTTATGTATTTAGTTTTATTTAAGGGCTTCATATCAAAGGGTACAGAGGGATGCACCGATTTTTCTTTTTCTTCACCAGTTTCTATTATTTTTGTAGGTCCATTGCATAAAATCCAAGAAAAAAATCAGGTTAGATTACAAGTTGTAAAGCAACAAAACAAGACATTGTAGGAGCACTTTTGACCTGTAAAACATTTTGCTTGTTATAAGTATATGAAGGTAAAGTATGTTAGTTAAAAAAAGCATAACTCTGTACTTAGAGCTAGGGATGTGTGCAAGATGGTTCTCCCTAATCACACCTACATCTGTTCCTGCAGATCGTTTATCATTTCACTAGTTCCACCTACACAGTTGTAATTTTGTTTGTACTTGCAACTGATATACATAGTTGATTTTATTCAAATAAAATAAAATAAAATAAAACATCAGCATTTTAAACCATGTCAGAATAAAGCAGTAAATCCAGAGATCCAAAAATATTCATTTTCTGATTAGGTAAATAAGAATCAATAAGTTATTTGGGCTATTGTTTTCTGGCAAGTGTGAAGACAGATCTATACTATCGTAAAATATCAGCAGTAGTACTTATTTTGCACCCTGCGTGGAACATATGCTTTTACAGATTGTTGTATCACTTTAATATTAACTTATTTTACTGTGTTGCATTTTTCAGACTCTAATTAAACCAATGCCAGTTGTTCTTAAGTCCTCTGGGTAATATTAGTCGTGTACACTGATTCTGTGTAAAAGTGAGGGAGTAAGACTGTTCATGACACCCATTGTCATTCCTTTTTAACAAATTCCTGATTCTTTTCTCTTGAAGAGTAATTATCATTCATTCGCTCATTCTTTCATTTTTTCTCATTTTTTGAACCACTTACGAGGGTCTCGGGGAGGCTGGCGCTCATCTCAGCCAACTCTGAACAAGAGCAGAGTACACCCTGGGCAGCTCGCCAGGCCATCGCAGGGCTTGAAGAGTAATTATGAAAATGAATTTAGTTACTTAAATCGAGTAAATACAAGTGGTACACTGGGTAGTGTTGATGTCTCAAGGGTCTCAAGGATGATCCTGAGCATAGATTACTGTCTTTGGGGAGTCTCAATTGTTCTCCCTGTGTTTGTATGAGTAGTGCAGCTTGCAACTACCTCTTAAAATCATGTGGGTAGGTTAAATACTAAATTGCCCCTTGATGTGAATAATCATGTCAATGCACTGGACATCCAGGGTGTATTCCTGCCTGATTCCTTATGCTCTCATGATTCAAGGTAGAAACCATTTACCCATCTGAGCTCACCATGTGGTTTCTTTTTTTGACCCCTAATTTTCATTCATTCATTCATCTTCTGAACCGCTTATTCCTAATTAGGGTCGCGGGGAGGCTGGCGCCCATCTCAG
>JAOUQZ010067111.1:2518-10018 GCA_028564935.1 Neosilurus hyrtlii
AAAAACTGAGGAGAGGTCCAACAGTACTAAGCGCTACGAGCTAGCACATAGCAGCTTGACAACCGTGTGTGTGTGTGTGTGTGTGTGAGTGTGTGAGTGTGTGAGTGTGAGATAGAGGGAAAAAACCTGTTTATACTCAGACACAAAATAAGGAGATGGTCCACAAAGACAGCTTAAAAGTTGACGCAGTGTGAAGACACGGGCAGGACGGTGATGTAGTGTGAGTGTGAATGGTTGTGTGTGTGTTGCCCTGCTCTTTGCCCACTGTCAGCTGAGATCCAACCTTCACAACTCTTAATAGGATTAAACGATTCAGTAATTAAGTGGAAGCCTACACACACACAACCATTCACACTCACACTCACACCTTGGGGTAATACAGAACCGCCAGTTAGCCTAACGTGCATGTCTTTGGACTGTGGAAGTAAACCGGAGTGCCCGGAGGAAACCCACGCAAGCACAGGGAGAACAAGCAAAATCCACCAAGAAACACCCTTGCTGAGCCTGGGACTCGAACCCAGGACCTTCTTGCTGTGAGGAGGACAAGCTAACCACTGTGCCACTCTATTTAAAGTTTCCTAAAAGGTTCCTGTAGCATCCTATACCTAACTCATGACCTGCAGTACAGAGGTCCCTTAAACAGCTCCAAAACTTTCTCGGAAGATTCCCAGAACCCTCCGAACACAGTTTCAGGAACTCTTCGTCAAAAAAAATAAATAAATAAAATTCTAGAACGTTCAACGCCCTTCACCGAGTTAAAGAGCTGGAGTTTAATTAGTGTCACTTCCATCACCAGGGTGATTTTCTGTCAGTGAGAACTCAGTTAGCCATTAGATACAAACTGCTGAACTGCACCATTCGCTCAGCATGTGCCGTCTCCAGGTAACCGAGCGACTACTCATGCTAACGATCAGAAACATCGTAATGAAACTGAGCTTCCTAATCTTCTAACATGTCACAACATTTTTCTTAAAACTCACAAATTGGTTGTGATCTCTGATAGCAAGGCGAACGGCGTTCATCAGACGTGTTTCACCACCTACAGGGTTCAACGTACATACACACGATTTAGCAAAAATTATCACTCACTCATTCACTCATTTTTCAAAACCACTTAGTCCTATTAGGCTTGCAGGAAGGCCGGCGCCTATCGTAGCTGACACTGGGCGAAAAGAAGGAAACACCTCGAACGGCTCGCCAGACCTTTGCAGAGCCAACACACACACACAACCATTCACTCTCACCTAGGAGCAATTTGGAACAGCCAGTTAGCTTAATGTGCATGTTTTTGGACTGTGGGAGGAAACTGGAGGAAACCGAAACAAACACAGGGAGAACATCCAAACTCCACACAGAAATGTCCTGCCAGACTCAGGACTCGAACCCAGGACCTTCTTGCTGTGGGGCAGATGTGCTAACCACAATACCACACTTAAAATGGTCAGTGACAGTTAATTAACAATTTTTTATGAGGGTTATTTATTCATTTATTTATTTTAATAAATTCAGTTTACTTTAAGCTTGGGGTGGCATGGTTATTATTTTTATTATTACTAAAGCAAGACCTGGGTTATTACTGTGCGTTGTATTTTATTTGCCATTTTTACTTTTCAAACTAAAACGAGTGTGTAGCTGATGTATAAATCATCTCTGCTGGACTCTCTAAAAAATAATGAACTATTAAATTTTAAATATACAGTACTATTTCTACTGTATTATACTTTCATCACTCGTGTCATTCTGAATAGCAAGAATGCTAAATGGAAAATCTTACACTTGCAGTCATGAATATCTGAATCTACAAGATAAAATATTTTCAATTTAGTCCAGCTGAGATGATTTATATTTATATATATATATATATATATATATATATATCGCACCTACTAACTCTTTTTTGAAAATGGAAAATAAATGAAATGTATTCTTATTTTAGTGAGAATAAATAATTATAAAACAGCAGGAGGGGAAATATGACTCCGAATAGCCTACAATACATTCATAATCTGAATGGTGATTGACAGCATGGAACCATAGACACTAAAAATAGTGAATGGTCTCACGCCATGGGGTTTGAATGGAGAGGAGTAAAGCCAGACTGAGGGCTGCTTACATTTGCAGTAGTTCAACCATTGAGGGTAAAGGGCCTTGCTCAAGGGCCCAACAGTGGGAGCTTGGTGGTACTTTGGCTCGAACCACCAACCTAACCAACCAGTAACCCAGAGCCCTAACTACTGAGCTCCCACTACTTCCTTTTAAACCTCTCGTTGATTGGTTGTCTACTGCGTAGCTCAAGGCTCAGTTTGTGGACATAAAGCAACAGAAGAAACACCACGAGGATGGTGCCTGTATGATAGCTCCGCCCCAAATATTATTTTAGCCTAATTTGTGTGTCAGTTTAAGGTGCATTTTTTTCAGTGTTCTGATTTACTGAGCTCATAGTTCTTTTAAATAAACATAAAGCCTGTACACAATATTAAATTAGCATATTCATATGTTATACTGCAGGATTCACTTCCCAAACTCCAACATACTGCTAAATACAAGCCAAAAAACGTCACTATGCTAATGTCTACCGTAGCACTGATAGCTTTTTAACCCTCGTTATCACATAAGTGGGATAACTTCAAGGTAAACGATGGTAGATGATTTTTTTTCTGCCATTATCCCATAAATGTTCCGGCTACTTCCAAGGGAAAACCTGTGTGCTGCAGACCTACCTTTGAGAACCAAAAGGGCGTGGCTTCCATTCCCTTCAGTCATGTTGAAATTTACCGTGGATCAATTCAACCGGCTACCGTGTCTTCACATGCATATTTCCTCTGCCCATATTTGGTGTTTGCCACCAGTGGTTGGCACTTGTCTCAGGCTCATCAAGGTCATACCTGTGTGGAGTTTGCATGTTCTCTGTGTCCTGATGTGGGTTTCTTCTAGGTATTTGGGTTTCCTCCCACAGTTCAGATGTGTACATGAGACTAACTGGATATTCTCGATTACGTCTATGTGTGAATGTAATTGTAAATGGTTGTGGGTGTGTTGGCCCTGGCAAGTTGTTCAGGGTGTACCCTGCTTTTTTAGCATAGTTAAAGAAAAAAAACATTTATCATGTGATGATGAAGTGAGTTATGAGGTCGTGGAGCTGGTCATACAGTGTTGATTTTCTGTAGAAATTAATATCAGTCATATAAAGGGACACCCAGATCATCTGTTGAGCAGGTTCAGTTGATCGCCTGCCCGTATGTACAGTAATGAGTTCATTGGTTCAGGGCATCTGCAGCCGCCTCCACAGTAACTCCTCCCAGCGCCCTGCGTCTGACTCAGTCACGTCATCTTCGATGTAATCGATGCCAACTCTGGTCTGCTCTCTGGAGGAAGGGTTTGAGAGTTTGTCTGTGGTCTTCCTGCCTTAGGCATTCCATGTACTGTATGCACATCCAGATCCATACCTCCAAATTCAACTTCTTCTTCTGCAACTTCTACAATGAATCCTTCATCAGACTTCACTGACTTGCATGCTTTGGAATAAGATAAGGGGGAGAACCTCCTGAGTCTGCATGTCTTGATAGAGTCTCGTGACCTCTGCCAGGAGGTGATGTGTTCACCTGTGGTGGTTTGTTTATTAGTGTGAGAGTTTGACTGTCTGTTAGTTTGTTCGTCTGTCTGTTTGTGTGTAAGATTACTCAATGATTTATGTACAGGTTCTGATGGGTTTGCTAACTAGAGTAGTGTGTGGTAAAACCAACAGAGCATTAAATTTTGAAGGTGATCTGGGCGTGAGAAATGACCAATTCTCTGTAAAATTCACCAGTGGCACCGTGTTGCAGTGGTTAGCACGTCTGCCTCACAGCAAGAAGGTCCTGAGTTCAGGTCCCGGGCTCGGAGGCGTTTCTGTGTGGAGTTTGCATGCTTTCCCCGTGCTTGCATGGGTTTCCTCCAGGTACTCCGGTTTCCTCCCACAGTCCAAAAAAACATGAACATGGGTCGTTCCAAATAACCCCTAGGTGTGAGGGTGACTGTGAATGGTTGTATGGGTGTTGGCCCTGGCAAGCTGTTCAGGGTGTACCCTGCTAAGATGGGTGTCAGCCTCGCCACGACCCTAATTAGGATTAAGTAGCTTAGAAAATGAATGAATGCACCATCATCAAACGATGGTCAGCTCGGTGATGTAGCGGTTCCTCCTGTGCTTGCGTGTGTTTCCTCCCGGCAAAGACATGCACAAAGTGTTCCCAGCCAATGCAATGCTTCATTTAGGGGCAGCCCTGACCTGATGGTGAGAGAAGTTGGCTTGGGGCCTAAAGGTTGAACCAGCAGGAATAATAAGTGGAGGCGGGGCAGTAGGTTGAACTGCTCTGACTGGCAGCCGAGTGTGTGTGCTCACTTTGGATGGGTTAAATGCAGAAGGGACTAATACAGTATATCAAAATCAAAATTGGCTTTTCCATATTGCCCCTAGGTGTGAGTGTGAATGGTTGTGAATGGAGTGTGAATGAAGTGTGTATTGGCTCTGCGATGGTCTGGCGAGCTGTTCAGGGTGTACCTCGCCTTCGCCCAGTGTAAATTAATTTACTCATAAATTTGCGTAAATGAGTGTTGATCAGATACCCACTAGAGGGAGACATTTCATTATAGTTATGTCAAGTTTAAATAATCTGAGGTAGCTTCCCCCTCTAGTTGATCAGAGTTTTAGTTACACATTCCAGTCTGGAGGAGTGCTTGTGCTCCCTGGTTTATGACTATGGATCACTCAGTTCAATTATGTGCTCTAACTCCTGCCTGGAATGTGGACATGTGTTTCCAATAATCAGAATCGGAATCCACAGCAGGGTCAATACACGGACAGACATATACAGTGAAGGTTAATCCATAATGATTACCCAGGATAACAAGCCAGAGTGAAACACAGGAAATCCTCCAACACCAGACACCAGAAATTCCAACTCTGCTATAACCATGAGATACGGCAGTGACAATCAAAGGACATGAGGGTACTAATCACACAAACTTATAATGAGAGGAGGTGGATAAAAACACAAGAATATAATATTCATTGCCATGGAAACTGTGATATGGCACAAGATGATGAGCTTGAAACACAGAAATGGCCAAATTCCAGGGCTGCAGTGTTCAAGTCTGGACTTGAGACGTTTTTTTTTTGTTTTGGTTTGGTTTTTTTGCCTTGGGCGTGTTGCACGTGGACTTGTCTTGGCCATTGGTGTCGTTAAATATTATAGTTGGTCCAAATGCATTTCAAAAATATATGTCTTTTTTTGTTTTTTCTGTGAGCTTGTTCAGGAAGTAAGTGATCCCAAAGAGGATTCGGTCTCAGTCTTGATGTGACTCTCTCACCCACACTTGGTCATCACGTTCTCAAACCTCTTTGGACTCTTGGGCTCGACAAACCTGGTCTTGTCGTGTGTCTCAGACATAAGACAACATCGGATTAAAATTGGTAGCCAATCCTGCCACACTGTGCTTGATAAATCAGGTATGATCAGAAGAACACACTCTACCCCTGATGTTTAAAGGTACCAGAAACTTAAATGAACCCTGAGTCCTGAGTTCCTGAGTTCCTGAACGAATTAGTGCTGTCGGTTTCGAACTGGGGCGGCAAGAAGGTCTCGAGTTCGATTGCATCTTTTGCATCTAATTGCATCTTCTCCCCGTGCTTGTGTGGGGTTCCTCCGGGTACTCCGGTTTCCTCCCACAGCTTCTGATTCCAGCTGCTGATTGGTCGGAAGGTGTTGATTATTTATTTTATAACAGCAGTTGCTGAACTCGTCCATACATGTTAATATTTTATTGCGATATCTCATTCACAAGGACTCGTACCACAAATGTTCCACATAAACATTCATTTGCCGATGATGGAACAGCCAGTTAGCCTAAGTTGCATAACTTTGAACTGTCGGAGGAAACCAGAGTACCCTGAACAAACACAGGGCAAAAATGTAAACTCCACACAGAAGCCCAGGACTCGAACCCAGCACCATTTTGCTGAGAGGCAGCTGTGGTAACCACTACAATTTTTTTTTAATTCGCTGATTATGGAAGGAGTACCCAGCACCAGCGTTAAAGTATCTTCACTTCAGAAGAGATAACACTTTGTGGTTTCTTAATAAGACCCTCGTCACACTCAGATGAAGACCATAAAGTGCATTCAGAAAATTTTGATGACTGCAAAGGCTTCATGCAAAGCTTTAAGTTCTTACTACGACCATGTCAGGTTCTCACTGCACATAACACATTCCTGCTGCGGTCTTACCACGTACACGATCACACGCGCACCCGCATCCAATCACGCACTTACCTGCGCCTGAATGTTCTGAAAGTTTTCTAGTGTCCACATTTGTGTTCATCAAGTCCGAACCATGCTTGCACTACACCAGTACGTCCCTACTAGGTTTTAGTTACATCAGTACATCAGTACCATGGTAACTACGCCCTTATAAAGTTCTTAGTGCGTCCTGATTCCACCACGTCCTCACCATGTTCTTTTCATATTGTTGGACGGCGTGCGGCATGTCCATGGAGACCCTACCATGAGTTATCAGTCGCTACTCTGTTTCTGCTATGTAGTACAAGTTCATACTGCGTCCACATGATTTTATGAGGACATGGTGGGAACGGGACTGAGTGTGACAGGGTTTAACATGACAGGCTACATTTTTCAGATAAAAAAAGGTAAAGGTCTCGTGGTGTCGTGCAGACGGTTTCTGAAGTCATTCCGTCTGTGCTGGAGTGTGTGATATCCTTAAGCACGTGGTTGTTACACGAGGATTCGTCCTCTGGCAGAAAAGCCTGACGTTCTTCAGGGCACGTGTGTGCACCACCTTTATTATTTATCCCTCTCGGGCGGCTGCAGGAATCTCAGCAGCGCCTCGCTGCTTTTTAAGACTCGCTGTCAGCCGTCTGCCTGCACCTGATTTAGAACCCTGTCGCTCGGGATAATTCACACACTGCCTCGTTAAAGGCACCCCGACTCGCCTCCGCACAGCACCGGCCAATCAGGTGCAGCAGAGGAGGAGCCTCGACAGGAGAGGAACTCAGGCCGCACTGCGTGATTGACAGGTGTTCTGCGTCATTGCAGCAGCGGGAGGTTTTATGAGAGGTGTGTTTGAGAGAATGAAAGTCTCACACTTTCTCTATCTCTCTCTCTCTCACACACACACACACACACACACACACACACACCGTTTAGGACACACTCACCTGCCATGTGAGGAGGACAGGTAACAATGACAGCTTTGCATGTGATTGTGCTTGTGGTTGTCTTCACCTTCACACTCTCTTCATTCTGTAAGAGCACGCACACACACACGCACACACACACACACACACACGCACACACACACACACACACACACACACACGCACACACACACACACACGCACACACACACACACACACACGGTCTTTGAAGCATATTGAACACACACACTCATAAAGCTGCACATGAATACATCTCAAGAGATTTATACGCTTTCCAAAGGCACAGAGCA
>JAOUQZ010067122.1:0-19112 GCA_028564935.1 Neosilurus hyrtlii
CCGACAACATAGCTCCCAGGATCATTAGGACACGCAAACCCCTCCACCACGATAAGGTGGCGATTCGAGGAGGGGCCTTTGGGAACGTTGAGCTGTCAAAGACCACGGTGCCTTTCATGTCTTTGTGGAATGACTGGATGGCACTGAGGAGTCTGGGTGGGCATCCGATACTGGGGAGGATCTTGAAGAGCCGGTCTCTACCCACTAGGTCGATGAAGGCGATGAACAGTGGCTGCTGCTGCTCTCTGCACTTCTCCAGCAGCTGTCTGAGGGAGAAGACCATGTCTATGGTGGACCGGCTGCCACGAAATCCACACTGCAACTCAGGGTAGACTCTCTCAGCAAGAACTTGCAGTCTCTTTAGGTCGACTCGAGCGAAGAGCTTCCTGATGATGCTGAGAAGTGAAATGACACTTATAGTTGATAGTTGTTGCATTGACTCCGTTTGCCCTTGTTCTTGTAAAGAGTGACTATGTTGGCATCCTGCCTGTCTTGTGGTATTGTGCCCTCTCTCCAGCACAGGCAGAGGATCTCGTGCAGCTCTGTGATGAGGGTATCCTTGCAGCACTGCAGCACCTTGGCAGGGATGCCATCTTTTCCTGGCACTTTGCCGGCAGCAAGGGAATCCACTGTCTTGCTGAGTTCCCTAATGTTGTGTTGGCAGGCACTCGATGGCATTCAAAGCATCTTCGTTGACTACGTTCTCTCTGGTGTAGAGCTCGGGGTAGTGTTCTACCCAGCGTTCCATCAGCTGTGCTCGATCTTGAATGACGTCACCAGTGGCCAACTTCAGGGGAGTTGTTTTCTTTGGTGTCGGACCAGGAGCCTGCTTGATCACATCGTACATCCCTCTGATGTTTCCAGTGTTGGCTGCGGTCTGTATCGAGGAGCAGAGCTAGAGCCAGTTGTCATTGGCGCACTGTCTGGCAGCCTTTTGCAACCTTGCCACGGGTGGGCCGGAGTGCCTGGAGCGTTTGCTTGCAGAGTCAGTTCTGCAGAGTGGGCCTCAAACCAGTCTGCTGACTTGGTGGTCTTCTTGCCATAAGTTTACATGGCAAGATTATAGACATCTCTCTTGGGTGTTGGCAGTGGATGGGCCTGGGAGGGATTTTTTGATAGCTCTCCAAATTCCTCAACGTTCTCCTGGTGTCTTTTTTTGCAGGCATCAATTTTGGGTTTGCCCTCTTGTTTGGTGCGATGCATTTTCTTTGCTTGCAGTTTCCCCCTTACCTCACACCAGGGAGTGGTCGGTGTCGCAGACAGCGCTCTTGTAGCTGCGAGTGATCATAACGTTTGCGAGGCTGGAGCGCCTGGTGAGTATCAGGTTGAGCTGGTGTCGTGCATAGATCTGGGATGCCTCCAGGACACTCTGTGTTGGGGCTTGATGTTGAAGAACGTATTGCTAATGCAGAGGCCATGGTGACAGCACAGCTTGAGTAGATGTTGCCCGTTCTCATCCATCTTTCCCATGCAGAACTGGCCAAGACAGGTTGGCCAGGAGTTGTGATCGGCACCCACTCTGGCGTTGAAGTGACCGAGGACGAACAGCAAATCCTTCTCTGGGATTCTGCTGATGGCTGTGCTGAGGTCGTCGTAAAACATGTCCTTAGCTTCTGCAGGGGATGTCAGTGTGGGAGCGTACGCACTGTTCAGGCTGACCGGCCCAGCTGAGGTGAGGAGTTGGAGGGACAAGATGCTCTCGCTGCCCTCGGTGGGTGGAGTGATGGACTCTAGCGCTGTTTCTCACTGTAAATCCCACACTGTATTCGCTGACCTCCTCTGGTGCCTTTCCCTGCCAGAAGGAGAAGTCTTTCTCTCTGACAAACACAGTTCCTGAGAGCCTGATCTCTTGGAGAGCGACAATGTACATCTGCAGTCATTATATATTGTAAATTATATTAAATCTGAACAAATGTTACTTCTAACATGTTCTTATTTTTCCAAATCCAAGGCACTCTACTTTGATATGTACTTGTAAATCTTGTGAATAATTATTACTTCCATTGTGACATTAGGCTGATATTCCATTTTTAAGAAAGTGCAATTTCTAAATTAGAATTTTAACAGATTTCTGACATAATTTTAAGAGATAAAGAAAATTAAATAATGCACTATAATAAACCTAAATTTCTACAAGTCTTAAAAACAAATTAACAGTAGGGCTTGTTAGATTTTTAGTAAGAGTTTGTTAATTTCAGAAAATCTTAAATAATTTTTTTTCTTGAAGTCAATCAAACTCCTGGTATGTCTTCTTTCACTATTTTGGAATCTCTTAAATCATACCTTGGAGGCCAAATTATTTTATTCAGTTCTAAACAAAAGAAAATTACATCAAACACCTTTCCAGGTTGTTGGATGAGATTCGGGAATAAGATTCGGTATGTTGTCGTTCTGTTTAAACGACGGCTGTTGTTGCAGACAGAATATAATTTACTATTAACTAAACAGGTAGAGTACCTTATCAGAAAAACTAAAAGTATTCACTTTGAATACGTGGAAAAAATGGCAACATTGCAAACAACTATGACAAAGAACAGCTAGACAAGCTATTCCAGAAATTCTAAATGGTCAAGGACTTAAATGTACAGATAACGCTGAAATAAATACAAGTTTTTTTCAATCATTGTATTGTGCACCTTCACCTATTGATAAGTCAAATAAGCAATAATTCAAAAGCAAGATATAAATATAGCTATTTTAAACCAAGTTACTGCAGAAAGTTTATAATTACCGATTTCCAATATAGAAATTGCAAAGGTTGTCCAGAAAATGCAGTTTGGGAAATCCCCAGGCCCAGATGGGTTCCCATTAGATTTCTACAAAAAATTCTCCACTCACCTTACCCCACTGTTATTTGCCTTTGAAGAATCCACTACAATGAAATCTTTACCTCCAACAATGTGACAAGCAGACAAAAACCATCTCGATTGTAGCTCATATCGTCCAATTTCACTATTAAACTATTAAATGTTAATTTATATAAAATCTTGTTTTAAATTTTGTCCTCTCATCTAGAAAACATCCTCCCATCTGTAATTTCATCTGACCAAACAGGCTTCATCAAAAACAGACACTCATTTTTTAATATGAGGCGTTTACTAAATTGAATGTATAACACTGTTCAGAAGTAATAATTTCACTTGATGCTGATAAAGCATTCGATCAGGTTAAATGGGAGATTCTTTACTCTTAGAAAAATTGGGTTTGGAGCTAAGTATTCTGGCAATGATTAAGGTGCTTTACACCTCACCTCTGGCTGCAGTACATACCAATAGTAATTTATCCCCTTTAATTGAGTTACAACCGGGCACAAGACAACGATGCCCACTGTTTCCCCTCTTATTTGCCTTAGTGATTGAAACCCTGGCCATCTCACTGAGGCAAAATGCAAACATTAAAGGTATTCAACAAAAAGATTTGGAGCACAAAGTTTCACTTAAAGCTGATGACATGTTGGTATTCATATCAGACCCTAAACACAGCCTCCCATTTCTTTTGGATTTGATTACAGAATTTGGGAAAATTTTCATTTACAAAGTTAACTTTCAAAAAAGTGAGCTCATGCCTATATGTGTAAAAGCATACACCAATACACCAACTCTCCATATGTTTTACATGTGTCCAACATATGTACTTTTGCAGGGAATGGCAAATATAAAGAATAAATGGAGTTGTGGAATGGTCTAGTCAAAGACAGGACCTGAACTTAATTGAAATGTCATGGGAGGATTTTAAAAGGGCAGTACATTCAAGGAAATCCTCAAAGGTCTTGTATCTGGAGGGGTAAAAAAAATTCAGCAAGCCATTGTCTGAGACTGGTGGACAGTTAAGCAAAATACCTTCAAGAAGTTACAGTGGAAATAGAAAAGAATTCTCCCACCTTTCAAAATGTTCAAATTTTGTTGCTTTGTAGCCTGAAATCAAGACACACACATTTTTTTCCTCAGCTATATTTACACAGTGCATCCAAAAATGGCCAAATAAAATTAAAATATATAATAGCAAATTTCAAAGGGGGGGAAAACAATCACTTAGATGGGTCCCCCCTGTGTCAGTACTTTGTGAAACCACTCTTCTTTATAGAACTGTTCAACCTCAGTCAAATTAGATGATGACCATTGGTTGACCGTAATCTTCAAATCATTTTTCTCAGCCAGGCACTGTGTGGTTAACTTAGCTTTGTGCTTCTGGCCATTGTCATGTTGAAAGGTGAACTTTCTTTGCATTGGCAACGTTCTGTCAGCAGGTAGCAAGTTTTCCTCAAGAATTTGATGACTGTCTCAGTCCTACCTGTAGAGAAGCACCCCCCAAGTCAGTAGTTAGATTGTGTTGACTTTTCACCTGAAATACAGTTTGGCATTGAGGCCAAATAGATTAACACCTTTTTATCCCCTGCTGGGCAAAGGCTGAACAGGGTTTATTTCATGGTGCGGTCTGTCCTCCCTTCTATCTGTTTCTAACTGCTTTTTTCTGACTTTCTTCAAGCTTTGTAAATATGTTGGATACATATTACATAATACTGTTTATAGTTATTTAACTAATTTCCACCAATCTTTCACAGAATATTATTTACATTACTCCTTTTCCTACTAAACAGATTTTTTGGGGGGTTTCCTAAAGCAAAACATGAACTTTGTCCTTATTTTAATGAAAATATTATTCAGTGTTTGTGGAAATAAGCTGTGCGGGCAACACACATCTTCCCTGGAAGAGTTAGATTTAAGATTTTATGTAAGATTACCTGAGTTATTGCTTTTAATATAATAAGTTTTACCATATCCCTAAATGCCTTCTGAAATCAATTTCTCCAACTTTTTTCCTTCATTTCCACAAACTTGGCGAACATATGGTAAGAATACGTATAACATCGTATGACAACATCCACTTCACACATCTGTACCAACAAATGCAACATGTGTAATATGGTACTAAATACAACTGTAACAATATATGAGGTAAATAGTATTTTATCAAGGACAATAATAGTAATAAATAATATATAATGAGAGGGAAATAATTAAGTTAATATTAAGACAGAAAAGTAAAGCTTTTAATTATAATAATACTAAGAAAAAGAGGGGCGAAGGAGGAAGAAGAAAAAGTGAATAATATAATAAGAAGGAAAAGATAATGTGAATATCAACACACAGATATAATAGATAGAAGAGATGCGCGATTATGAGTTTTAATGGCGTTCTTGTGTGAGAATGACGCGGAAAAAAATCTGGTGAAGAGCATTAGAGCTCAGTGGGACAGTAGTGTTGAAGTCATCAAGAGGTTTCTTAAAAAGCCTTCTGAATTAAATTCCTTACGTTCCGATATGCACTCTGTCCAGCAGGCATTAAGCTTCGAGAACACAAACATACTTCTCTGTCCATTCACTGTTAAACTTCTCTTTTTTTTTTTTTGTTTTTGTTTTAAATTTTAAGTAGAAAGAGACATTTTATTTAAGTTACTGGCTACTGTGCTAACTATAAGAAGACTATTGGCGGAAAGAGCGTGCAGAAAGCAGCCCATCCGTATGCTGCATTGTTAGGATGTTTTTTCTATGAATCTCGACACTGCCTCTCTCTTACTAAGCATGTCTTTAAATTCATTCCAGGGAATCCCTCCGGTACCTCGCCAGTGTCCTTTTCTCATGTGTTTTGCAGGAGGCATGGTGATTAAAGTTAACCTAAAAAAGGTTTTCCCCACATGCACGCACGTTGAAAGAGGAGTGCACAGAAAAAAGAACTGATCCCAATCCTTCTTCCTGCTGCGGGCGCGAGTACTGAACTGCACTTCAGTACAGCAAAACATGAAATCATATATTGAAGCATATTTTTAGCAATATATATTGTATATCGAGAGGCTCGTCTTTCGAGATCTCACTGTATTTGGAAATACTGGTCGTCGTAGAAGTACAGAACGTCGGCTTTTCAGTTCCTCTGAGTAGCTGTTTTTACACTGTAATAATTAGAATAATTGTGCCACTGAACTTGGTGTGCAGTCGAGAAAGTGATCAGTTTAATCTTAGAGATTAATATTCGGAGGGGTATGATCCTTTAACCATGTCAGTGATTCTGTTTTTTTCCCCTTAACTGCTAGTGTAATGTCTTTCACCTGGCTGTTATAAATTGCATTAAATAAGCAGACCTGCATCATGCGAGACCTGCATCAGTATTATTCAGTTGATGCCAGTTAAAACAAAACTGTTACTATTTACATTTACAGACTTTAGCAGACGCTCTTATCCAAAGTCATCTTAACCAGAGATTTATAAAGCTGCCGACATTTTAAATCTTCAGTTAAACCTGTGCAGTACTATCAACAAGTTATATCATGCTATATAAGTCATTTTTATCTCAATAATGATGCATATCTCAATATTGCAAATTTTCAGTTAATTCAAATACTAAACTTAATAAACAAATTCTTAAAAAAATATAAAAATGTAGCAGGTAAATAGTATTTCCCCACCAAATCAGCACATATGGCTATTTCAGTGTAAAAGAGGTTAAAACAATTTATAAAAATGCACAAATAGGAGGTTGGCTGCAGGTGTATAGAAAGGAGTACATAGATGGAGAGGACTCAAATATTTACTAAAACCTTTGAGAATAATACAAATGTTACAGGCATGGTCTGACATGTACAGCCTTGTGCAGTTGCAAATGTGAAGTGTAGTTTCTGAATCATATTTGACCAGCTCATTGAGATCATGCTCTATTTCAATTCTGGGTGCAGTGGTGAGATCAGATAAATTCAGACTGTCTTTTGCTAAAACTTGAATTACATTCATGTATTTTGTGTACATAAGTGAACTATGTGGCTAGTCTGTACAGAATAAACAAACACACACATGTAGCAGACGGATAAACTGTCTTACCTGTAGTGATGTCCAAGTATTGCGGTCTTAAATGACATCTTTAATGAGCCCTTATTTAGTGCTCTTTAACTTTGATAAGAAGCAGCCATGTAACATGGTGTTTGTGTATGCACAGCAACTGCCGCACATGCCGGGAAATATGGTGCTGCAGGTCAATGTAGTTGTAGTTTGAGGCACACCATGCAGATTTGAGTGGGTGGAGGTGAATGTGACAAAACCTTTCCAAAAAATATGCCTCTCTGGGGTGCCCATATGTTGGTCCCTGGGTGGGAATGGGTGGATGCAGGAGCTGGTGCTGATTCAGATGCCAGGGTACAATTCACCATTGCTGCAAGTAAAGGCGGAGGAACTGGTGTTTGCTCATGTGCTGGTCCTCTGATCTGACCATTGTGATTGACATGTTGACATGAGCATGTTTATAAACATTAGCGCACTCTAATGGCTTACAGGCTCAGAGAGAGAAACACCAGCCAACTCCGAGACAGAAAGATCAGCAGGCTCACAGACACATGCAAGCTCAGACAGATTGGTAGGCTCTGACAGGCTGGCAGGCTTGGAGGAGCCAGCAGGCTCAGACCTACAGGTCTTCTTCAATGAATAGGCACACTCTGAAAACACTATCAGGCTTAAACAGACAGGCAGGTTCAGAGACAGATGAGAAGCCACTCGGAAACAAAGGCAAGGAGCTGCTCAGAAATAAGCCGCTTGGAGAGAGGCTGGAGACAAGTGCAAAGCTGTGGTTAGCTACATAAGCATAGTCAGTTACAGGAATGCTAACAGCTATGAGAACACTAACCACTATGGGCACACTATCAGTTATAGGGCACTATTGAAAATAGGAGCACAGCCAAAATTAGGAGTGCCATCAGGGTGAAAGTGAGACCTAGAGGGCAGGTGCCATGAGAGACAGAGAAACAATGACAGGAACAAATTTGGGAGCAGGAACAGGAGCAGAATAAGGAGCAGGTACAGGAAGCAGAGATGGGAGCATGTAGAGAATCAGAGAACTAGAAGTGGACCAGGAAGGATGAACCAGGAGAGGTTGTGAAGTGGGTACAAGACCAGACTGAGGATAAGAGCGAAGAGTGGGATCAGTAGCTGGGTCAGAGATGGGGACAATAGCAGGGACAAAAATGGGGAAAGAAATAGGGACTGGAGCACAGACTGCAGTAGATAGTAAAACAAAATCCGACATGTTAGTGTCACAGAGTAACACATGCATTTGCTATCTGGCCATGGCTTTAACTTGCTCTCAAGCAGATCCTTGTCCTCAATTTTAAAGTCACTGTCTTGAAAGTAATCTACAAATAATTTTATGGTTGAGCACAAAGTGTCAACAGTCTGAAGTGGTATCATATTCCTACCTGCTGGATTATGGGAGATGCAAAGGAGAATAGGAAGCCAGGTTGGCCCCTGTCTACCACTTAGGAGCGCTGATAGCCCTGTGGGGTGGCACCTGTGTCCACCTTTAGCTGGGGATAAAGAACGCTGGTTGCCATGAAGGCTCTTGTGAGAATGGTTGACCCTTGTTAAGTCCCTTTTTTGGTGAGGCATTCTGTCAGGCGGTGGGGGAGCAGGTGTGTTGAGGGGAGAGCAGAGCATTTTGTTGCAGAGAGCTCAGATATTTAATGAATTTCAGGAAACAGTGAAGAACAGAAAATAGAACATACCAGAATGAAGCAGAAACTGAAAGAGCTGCCCCTTGAAAAAACACTATTAAAAATTTATGGGAAATAAGACCAAAACAACTAGACAACAGGGCTTAACAGAACAATATATATAAGATATAAAATATAAGATATGCAAACTAACTGTGATATGTAACTAACTGCCAGTAACCCCACTGGCAGAAACAGAGTTTTTTGTGGGTTTAGTGGGATGTTTGAGTTTTTTGAAGGCCTTCATGCATTGAAAGCAATTTACAGTGGTGCTTGAAAGTTTGTGAACCATTAAGAATTTTCTACATTTCTGCATAAATACAACCTAAAACAACATCAGATTTTCACACGTCATAAAAGTAGATAAAGAGAAATGAAACAAAAATATTTTACTTGGTCATCTATTTATTGAGACAATGATCCAATGTTACATACAGTATATGTGAGTGGCAAAAGTATGTATACCTCTAGGATTAGCAGGTAATTTGAAGGTGAAATTAGTCAGGTGTTTTCAATCAGTGGAATGACAATCAAGTGTAAGTGGGCACCCTGTTTAATTTAATCAACATGGATCTATCAAAGTGTCGACACGTTTGTGAAAGTGTATCATGGCACCAACAAAGGAGACATCTGAGGATCTCAGAAAAAGGGTTGTTGAGCTCATTAGGCTGGAAAAGATTACAAATGTGAGGCCCCGCCTTAGGTCATGTCTGTTCTCTTTTGATCTGCTCTCTTCTCTCCCGTGTGTTTCTTTGATTACAGGCTCCGCCCTGATCAGTTCACCTGTTCCTCATCCCTACCGGAGGATAAGAGATGGCCGCTTACCTTGTCCTGATTGCCAGATCGTCTTGGGCCGTCATTGAATGAGTGCTCGCGTCTTCACGGAGATAGCTTGTGCCGTCTTTGAGGATAGTGCTTCTCGCACCCGTGCCACAATCCAGCCGTTATTCCTTAGTGTTCATGTTCCAGTTCCACGTTTTCCATGTTCCTAATAAAGTATTCTTGTTTTCATCTGATCTTATCGTCTCTGTCCTGCATTTGGGTCTATCTGTTCTTGGTACCGGCGTAACATTACAATCCGGCCAGACATGGACCCAGCGGACAGAGACCTCTTCACAAAATTTCTCGATTTATATAGCCATCTTGAAACACTCACAGGAAGTCCAAATAATTTGTTTTTTGTAAGGAAAAACAATGTAGTGCATGTGAGTTTGATATTAAAGATGGGAATAGTGTGGCGTTGTTAATAGATTTATTTTACTTATGATGACAATTTTTACAGGAGAGCTTGAATAAACATGCAGCTAAATGCATGATGTATGCAAAAGATAAAATACAATCATAAATATATCAAGTATATTAATCCCCATGTACACATAATCTACAGCATTAGAGATTATCATGATTCACATAAAGATGTCATCTGAAAGATTTAGAAGCACAACACATGAAAGACCCACTTGCAATGACACACACCCCCTTGAATTTCTATTTCTTCTCAAACCTTGATTATCACAACTAAAAATCAAGTCAGACCCATATCCTAAACCACACTTAATTGTAACATGAGCTCTTAAAACCACCGCCTCAAACAGCGCACTGAAAATGTTTGGTCCAGCCAAAATAACCTTATCTGACACAAAAATCCTCACTTTGTTGGTTAAATACATATTCTGGCCCCCATTATATAGCAAACACACATACACAATCACTACATATGGTTAAACCTGTCATACAAAGTAGTGTGTGAGGAATGCAGTATAGTGGTTGACACCCGTGTATTTTTGTATAGGGAAGAAAACAAATTCTGAGACCTGAACATATGGAGTAAAATCTCCCAGACCAAATGGCACCGTTAAAAAAACAAGTCTTTAAAAAAAACTAAACAAATGTGTCCATGTCTCGTTTTATCAGTTTGATTTTCTTTGGTCTTCTGAACAGTGCTGAAACTGAGCAAAGCTCAGAAAAACTTGCTCCAGTGAGATCTGACTCACACAATAGTCCTCAATGCTGTATTTCTCTTTAGCTGCCTCGAGGGTCCCAAAAACCTGCCCAAGCCAAAGACAAAAACAGAATGTAACATTAGTTAGTATGTACTGCTTAAAAAAACCCCACATACATATGCAGGAAACATACCTGTGCCCAGGTTAAAGTTTTGTCAGTCAAGTGATAATGTACCATTCCCTGGTGTTCATCCTTCAGTAAGCTACCTGTGAGGATAAAATAGTACATACATGTATAAAGTGCAATGTATCTACCAGTCTACTTTGCTCAGTTCAATATCTTGGAATATCTCATTGGCAGTTTGTACACAAGTTGATCTCTGTAATTCTTTTTTTTTATTAACCATATCGTGAACTGTCAGTCATCGTGTTGTCCATATGAGAAATATTCTTGAAAAATATGTGATATAACATGTAGTACCAACTTCATATATAAATGCTAGTAAAAATTGGATTTTCCCACTCAAACCACAATTTTTTTATGGGTGCATAAGTTGCTATTATAATACACAAATCGGTCAGTTTAAAATGTTTGGACTTTTTTATAGTGATGATGGATCACTGTGACATGAAAAGTTAGATAATGGTGTACATTAATGCATTCTTGAGTATCCATAATCCTAACGAGGGCTGTAAGTGCCCATCAAGGCTAGGGACAATTTAAGACCTAATGTCTTTGGATTATGATTAAAAAGAAGGATCACCCTGAGGAAACACAAAACCAGCATATGCAAACTCAACAGAAGGGTTTAAACTCTTTTGCTCTGAGCCAAGAGTGCTAACCACTGCAGTATCATGGATATAATGAACTGTAAATGAGCAACTGAGTGAGCATGCAATTTATTTTAGACAAACAGACCAGGGAAGGTGCTTTCGATGAAGTCTTTAAAGAGCTGAAGATCCACCTTTTCTAAATCAGACTCCGTGTGGATTTTTGCCAACAATGTGTATCCACTACCAAATTTACTCTTTAGATGTTGTGGGCTGCCCAGACACTTGAACTCCCCGTTTACCATCACAGCCAGCCTAGTGCACAAAGCCTCACACTCCTCCATACTACACACAGACACACAGAGGGAGAGACAGAGAAAGAGAGAATCAGAAATCGGCATGTTATACATGTTGACCATTATAAATTTAAACATGACCTTATACGTTCAGTTTTCACATGATACCTGGGATAGTGCCAAAGTATGTGTCCTGAGAATAACTGGAGTTACATCATTCATAAATATATACAAAAAAAATTACATAGTGCATGGAAGATTTAGGAAGTCTATAAAAAAAATTATGGGTTGGCATTTATGCCCATTTGCCCTACTGTGAGGCCATGAAAGAGCTGAAAAAGTCAAATATGATAATTTTAAACAACATTTCAAAGACTAAGAAATGAATATTAAGTAACTGACATTCTGGACTTGATATGGACAATCGTTGTTACTTTAGCTCCTGTAGCAGAAAAGAGGCCAAAGACACATTCAAGATGCTTCAAGTAAAATTGCTGTCCTTTCTTCCTTTTCATCTTTACCGGATGAGATTTCATATTTAAAGTCGAAAGTTAAATTCCAGAAAAGTATAATATGTTATGTATTCTGATGTTAACAATATCAAAGTAACAATTTTAAATTAGGAAAGGAATTTTACTAAGCCCATTTCCATAAAAGTTAGATTTTTTTTCTAAATCATTCAAAACTGATATTTAATAATAATAATTTTTTTGAGGGTCTATCTGTATAATATTTTGTAAATATGAAGTTTTGAAGGATTTGATGCCTGAAAACACTCATAAAAAGTTGGGACAGTGGCATACTAAGCATTGAGTTACATCACCTTTTTTTCTTAATGACACTTCTTAAGAAAAGTTCTCATTTGAGAACTAAGGATACTAATTGCTGCAGTTTTGAATATTTGTGTTTTTGCTTAATACAAACTACAGCTGCTCAACAATCCATTGGTTGCCACTGCCAATCCTCTTCATGTGCCATGTTGTCACTAGGAAATTTGGACTGGCAGCAGGCCAATTAACCACGCAATGATGTAGCATTTGCAGAATGAAGCTTGGCATTGTCCAACTATACAAACTATATAAGTATGGACTTCCCAGAAAGAGATGCTGCCTTATGGGCAGTAACATTTAAAATAATTAGCCATGACACTAACACCATCCGACTGGTCTATGTCTAGTACCATATGCAACAAGGTCCAATGGTTCTGCACAATTAAAAATTTGGATGGTCGTTTTATCTTTGGCAACACCTCAATATCTGTTTATCCAGAAACAAGATGAAATGTGGACTCATCTGTCCACAGATTTTCACTGTCTTTCAGTCCATCTGAGATAAGCTTAGGCCCAGAGAACTCAGCATGTTTGTACATAGGATTGATGTCATATTTGAGGACATAGGATTGGCTTCCTTGCATAATACAAAAGATGAAATTGTCATCAAATATAAATTATGTACAACACGACACAGTTTAGGCTGGAAGGCACTGGTACAGAAAATATGTAGACATAAACACAAACAATAAATAGTTACAGCATTTACACATAAATATTCAGTACGTACACATTCTTAAATATTATACATTTAAAAATACAGGGAAATCGAATTAGGTAGTGGTAAATACCCAGGTACGCCACACTGGGGGGAGGGGGGAGGGGGGTTGGGGCATTGTCGGTCCACCGGTCGGCTGGTAGCCTGTATGAGCAAACATCCACCCTTACTTGTGATAATTTCTCTTTTTATCACCTCAAAGCTTCAGGAGCCAAGCCGTCCTGATATTGGTACAATATTTAGATTGTGATGAGTAAAAATTTACTCTTACTCTCACAAAAAAATTAGGGAAAAATAACACAACGCCTTGGTGGCTACAGACATTCCAGAAGGACATGTAGATTTCACAGAACACTGATCCAGCTCCAGCTCCAAGCATGCATTCAGGTCACCTCCCAAAAGTATGAGAGGTGAAATGTTAGAAGACACCCCCTAATTGGGTCTCTTATATAAAAGCTATGTGGGCTCCTTCCTTTTTGAGAGATGAGAGAATTTTGTGCCTTTTGAAAAAATAAGCCATGTCAGAAATATTAGTATCCAAAAGAACCTTTTGCTCTTAAACACTAAAAAAGAAAACAAATAAGAAAATAAATGAATGCTGTAATGAGAGAGAAGGTCGTGCCCAAATGACGACTGTACACAGAAAGAAAACAAAACCCACCCAGAACAAAACTCAAATGTGACCAATAGGTCTCAAAAACCCAAGTGGTATTACAGGAGGATGTGTGGCTAAAGGGGGTCATCACTAAGGAGAAGCACAAGAAAAAGAAACAAACACCCTCCCAAAAAAAGAACCCCCGCTAAAGCCCCATACAAACAAAAACAAGTCAAGTAGCACCCCAACTGCCAATTGGCAAAATTTTTTCCTAAAGAAAAAGACAAAAATACAATAGTTTCAGGGCTTGCCAGAAACAGAGCCATGTGTGCAAAATTATAATAGTGAATCTCCTGTTTAGAGTACGAGCCCATAACAAAGCAAAGTATACTTCATCCTCGATTTCCCGTATACCTATTTCCTGGATTTTGGATTTCCCGTACAAAATCCAGCACAGGATATTATTTGGTATTGCTGTAAAAATGCTCGGACGAGTTCGGGAATTGATGATGGAAGTCTGGGTCGGTCATGATTTTCCAACTTCACTCTTGTCTGGCCCATTCCCATCTGAGTGGATGGATGAAAATGAAGCAGCAGAGGGGCAAGAAACAATGTCCCATGAACAGATAGTGGCATCAGTGACTGGTGAAAGTGAAAGTGAAAGTGAGGACAGTGATGTCCAGCCGGAACCCACATTTAAAATGAATGTGATAAAATAATGTGCTGATACGCTCCTTACGTTTGTGGGGACACAAAATTGTATATTGAGTGTCGGATAAGTGTTGTCAAAGTCTGGGACTTCTGCTGAATAATGGCAATTGACAGACAGATTATAGTAAATGTCCGGGAATGGGTAGGGACATTAGAGATTGCTGGACTTTTGAGGTTCCTGGACAGCCTATCCCCCCTAATCAAGGGTGAAGTGTTTTAAATAAACGGAGATAAAACAAGATAAAACTTTTAAGAAGTTTTAAACATTATAAGACAGCCAGTATTGTAATAACAAATGAGCTCCAAAGCTTCCTCTACTGTAACTGTATTTATAGAATTAACAACTCAAGCTATTACCAGAGCTGGGTTAAAACTAAATGGAGTCTTATAGAAAAAGTACAATACAGTGGAGACCAAAGAGAATATATTAATGTATGTTCAGAGCTGGAAGGACCATTTCTTTTGCCATGTTTATATCCATACCTCACCAAAAAAGTATGGTCAGTTCAGAGTATCCAGAAAAGGACGGGCCTCCTCTGCGTCTTTGAAACAACGCTCTGACCCATTATGCTGTATCACAAGTCTGACTGGGAATCATATAGTAAATCTGATATTCTTGTCTATAACGAACCACATCATTATAGGAGCGACGCTTCAGCCGAACAGTGTTAGACAGATCCTGGTGGATGAAAATACGTGAACCACCATGCTCCAGACTTTTCTTGCGGCTGCCGGGATCCGAGGCTTTTTCCCGGGAATTGTGAAGTTTAAGGATCAATGGTCTGGGATGATCACTCCTTGGTCCGGCGGTCCGATGACCACGATTTAGCTTTATGTGCCCCTATGCAGCAGACAAACCAACTAACACTTGCATCCAGGATTAAAAAAAAATTCAAAAGGATATTCACCCTCTATGCCTTCCTTTAAATTTAGAATCCGAACATCTGCTACGGTTCTCTCCATCATCGACCTGCTCGGCCATGGTCACCTGCCTGTTCTCCACCTGTGCAAGGCGGAGCTCCAGCGGGGCAACCCGATCCTCCACGGCTGAGACCCGCTGTTCTGCTTCAGTGATGCAATTAGCCTGGCTTTCCAGGCTGCTGGCAATTTTGGTCAGGGTGTCTGTTAGTTTCGAGAACTTCTGTTCCATAAAGTCGCTTATATTTTCGGTAACTTCACGCACCAGTTCAGATACATCTAAAACACTAGCGTCCTTCTTACTTGCTTGAATCGGCGCAGTAGATGCCATGTCAGGCCGCATAGGGTGATCCGTGATCTTTGAGTTGCTTGCCTCAGCTTGACTGGCCTTTATCTCTGAGGCTGTCTGCCAGGTTTAGTTGCCATACTATAATATTGTCAATGAAGTTTTTTCTTTTTTTCATTTTGCCAAAAAGTGCTATTAAATGAAATTATTGAGGCCAATGCAGGAGCTCCGCAAAAATACAGCCTTCAGCCAGCCATTAGCCAAGCCCCCAACTGTGACATGGTTAAAGGTCAGTAACGGAGAAGTACATATAAAATTTCATTCACTTGTAAAAAATGCACGTTGACAATCACACCAGGCAAAATAAGTGTGTACACGCTACATGCTTTCTAAATTATGTGAGTATACGGCATATACCAACCTGCTCAGCCCTTAATTTTGGCGATGTGCATCCTTATCAATTTTCAGAAACTAAATTTTATAGGAAATTTGATTTCAAAGCAGTTTGAGATTATATATATATATATATATACATACATACACAGATGTAACAAAAATAACTAAAGTGATTTTTCAAGGTTCTTGCTGTGAGAGCAGACATGGTGTACCAAAAAAACTAAATAAAAAACAGCTCTCAATTCACTATTGTTTTATATTACTTAATTGCGATGATGGAAAATGCCTATACAAGTTCCTTGCAAAACTATTCACCCCCTTGGCATTTTTCATGTTTTGTTGCCTTACAACCTGGAATTAAAATTGATTGTTTGAAAATTTGCATCATTAATATAGCATGCCTACAACTTTTAAGATGTTATTTTTTTAATTTGTGAAGCAAACAACAAATAGGACAAAATAACAGAAAACTTTACCGTGCCAGTGCAGGACTTTTGTTGGGCTTTATGGAAGAGTGGCCAGAAAAAAGCCATTACTTAGAGTTAAAAATAAGAAGATTTTTAACTCTTAAGTAATGGCTTTTTTCTGGCCACTCTTCCATAAAGCCCAGCTCTTTGGAGTGTACGGCTTATTGAGGTCCCAAGCATAGATACACCAGTCTCTGCTGTTGAACTCTGCAGCCCCATCAGGGTTACCTTTGCTGCCTCTCTAATGCCCTCTTTGCCCGGTCTGTGCCTGTGTGTTTTGGTGGGCATCCCTCTCTTGGCAGGTCTGTTGCAGTACCATGTTCTTTCCATTTGAAGATTATGGATTTGACGGTGCTTCAGGGATCATCAAAATTTGCAAATCTTACAAGTGAAGACTTTACACAACCCAGAAAAATCTTAATATTAAAATAATGACAAAGTAGGTGTTTTGTGATGGGAAACTCCCAAAATGTATAAAATACAAAAATAAAAAAGATTCTTTGAAAGTTTCTTGAAAATCCATTCACATATGTAGGAGGAGTTGCAGAGTTATGATGGCAATCCCCTTGTGGAGCAGTTTATATTTTCCCCCCCCCCCCCCCCAATAAATAAATAAATACATAAATTAACATCTTTACATATTACAGAGCTTTGGACTAATTAACACAAGCTATAAATGATAGGAAGATTACTCAGTCACCCTGAAAGACTTGTCAGCCAGCTTTAACTCACCCACTCATTCATTTTCCATTCATCTGTTCTATGTCGTGTGTTTTAGTTCCAAATGCAGACATTTTCCTTCTGGGCTCAGCACACACTTCAACAGTCCGCTACAGCCTCTCATCTCCATTCAACTAAACAACAGTACTTTTCTTGTCCCTCAAGGCCAAAGAAGCTATATTATGAAGTCCAATATGTAGTCGTTTGGCTTTGAATTGATTTTCTGGAGAAGAAACTGTATTTCAATGGGCTTACATAAATAAATATGCTGCGTAAAGAAGACTATTTTTTTTTGTACAAAAAACATTGTGTTGACAGTCAGACCCTCGTTGTTCTGCAGAAATGACTGTCAGAAGTGAATATAACTCAAATAAAGAACATTCAAGAGAAAAACTCAAACAATCCTGTAACACTTCTTAGACTGTCTCAGGGTAAAAACAAATAAAAGTTTACTGTCAGGGCATGAATACAGTGATGATAGTTCTTGGTGAAAATGATAGTTAAGTATCATTATTGCTATGCCGCAACCCTAACATTATATGGTTAAGGGTGAAGTTGTCTTTTAAAGGAGCAGAAATAAGATCCATTTGTACACTGCCCAAAATTAAAAAGACCAAAATACATGTGTTTCTTAATGTGTTTGGGATAGGGCAGAGCTGGAAAGATGCTGTATGTGAAAAATTCATTCATTTCATTAATTGAATCATTCTCTAAACTGGTTGTTTTGGTGCATGCCCAAGTTCAGTTACTGGGTTCACACCTGTCCGAGTGCACCACACCAAGAGGAAAGTAAACAAAGTATTTCATCTGTAAAAGGGCTTTTGTAGGCAATTTAATATTGTCTTCATTTGAAATGTGAACCATCATATTAGGTTGTGTGACAGTTATATTTTCATACCATTCCAACTGTTGCATGCATTTGTTTTTTGTCTTCTACCCAGAATCAGGTCATTGTTGTTTTCCTGACTGTTTTAGGATCAATTTAGATATAAATGGATCCTGTTGGTGTACAGTGAGGAATGATATACACTTTCTCATCACTTGAACAGAATTCCTTTATATTATATATTAAAAGTAATTTTAAAAAGGATTCAAGACATACAGCATGAAAAGGAAAATATATGGCAGTGCTTTGAACTCAGTTTGAATGAATAAGAAGTGAAAAGCATCTAGTAGAATATATATCATTTAGTCTGGGTACTTGTTTACTGAGTGCCATTAGTGTTCATCATTCTCATGTTTCTCATAAATACTTGAGTAATTACTAGCATAAGAGCATGGAGGAAGAGCAGTTTACGCTGCCAGTAATGTGATTTGCATCTATGCTAATCAGTTCTTTTGTGCGTGTCTATTTGCCGTGGCAGAACACTAGTGTTGTTTTGCTGCAGGCTGAATAGGGAGAACTTGCTGGGCCAAAAAAAGTTCAGCGATCATAAGTACCAGCCATGTGAGCCTGAAATCTGTCAACAGCATTCTGTCCACTAGCTAATGCTTGTCTCATCAATCCAACTAAGCTATTTACATTTAATAGCCATTCAGTTATAGCACTTATTTAGAATGTATAAGTAGATATCTTTGGTCTTTCAAGATAAACATTATGGGTGAAAAAATAGACAGATGCCTCTCCCATACTCAGGAACACAACAGTATTTAGTACTTGTGTAGATGTACTTTAATTGAGTGGCAGATAGTAAAAGTGACTGAAATCAACTTGTTGTTCATAGTTATAAATGTCTAGCATTCCTGAATGTGTTGGTCAAAACCCAACATCATTCAAATAATAGAAAAGAAAGAAAAGTATCCTTGTCTTAATTGTAATTATGTTTCAATCGTGAAAAAAGTAAAAAAAATAATGAATGGTTGTGTGTATGAGTGTGTGTGTGTGTGTGTGTGTGTGTGTGTGTGTGTGTGTGTGTGTGTGTGTGTGTGTGTTGG
>JAOUQZ010067219.1:0-19093 GCA_028564935.1 Neosilurus hyrtlii
CTTGCAAATGGGGGTTCATGGGATTCCTCCCTGAGTGATTGTGAACAAGTGGCTTGTCATTGGTTACAACTAATACTACACACACCTCCTTGTGAGTGAAAGCTGAAGGTCACCTGAGAGCAATTGTTCTATTTAGGAGACATTTCCAGTAAAAAATGATAAAGAAATGTATAAAATTTGCCTGACAGAATTTGACAAGTTCAACAGTTTTGTATGTAATGACTCGAGCAATGAAATGAAGATTATTAGATTTATTGTGAATGATTTTTCAGCATTCATAAGTATAGTTCATTTTGACTGACATGACATAAGCAAATGATAATGTTATAACAGCATTGTATTGTATAAATTTTTTGCAATTTGTTCAGAGGAAGGAGAAATTGCTACTATCATGTGCATAAATACCTAAATGTTGTGGAGGTTGAACTAATAGTTATGAGAATTTACATTCTGTTCTGAGAATTGCACCAAAGCAACTGAGAAAAACTGTAACAGCACTGATACTGAATCTTTAATAACATAATGTGGTTATAATCAGAGCATGATATTTGGTTTATTTGAATATCCTCACTGTCTGTGGCGCTGTCAGTGTGTTTTTTCCCTGCGATGGCCTGGCGAGCTGTCCAGGGTGTACTCTGCCCTCGCCCAGAATTGGCTGAGATGGGTGCCAGCCTCCCTGTGTCCCTAATTAGGATTAAATGGTTCAGAAAATGAATGAATGAATCTGTGTGTGTGTGTGTGTGTGTGTGTGTGTGTGGGTCTATTGTAAATATCAGTTTCAACATGTGTCAGATCAAGAAGAACTGCACAATCAAAACCTCATTTTGCCATCAGTTCCCTTTTCATGACATGATTTACCCAAATTACCACTTTGTATTTGGGATCCTCGTTACTATTTAGGGACTCATGTATAGTCTGAACAGTGATTTCAGAGTAAAATGTGCCTTACTGTGCCTTACCTTGGCCTTGGTGCGTTTGCTGGCGGTACCAGAGCTGCTCCGTGATGTGCGGTATGACTCGTACACCTTCCTGCTGATGAAGGTGTAACAGATAACCATTAAACCCAAAGTACCCCAAAACACTACCTGGCAAAAGTAGTTAAAACCTTCATGCCAGCGCAGGCCCAGACTGCTCTTCATACTGCTGCATTTCAGCTTCCCTCTGTGGCCAACAGGAAGCTCACGGTCAGTGAGGATCACATTAGGCAGCGCGAAAGCCACCATGATTGCCCAGACCCCTGCGCACACCACCTTCCCAACACCAACCCGCTGCAGGACACACTTCCCAAAGGGCCGCACAATCTTCAGGTAGCGGTCCAGACTGATGAGGCCCAGCAACAGGATGCTGATGTACATGGTGGTGTAGAAAAGAACACCTGTATAGCGGCAATAGAAGGCCCTCAGTGCAGATGAGCCTATGCCTGCATCTGTTAGCACTTTCAGAGGAATGGTCAACGTCATAAGCAGATCAGCCACCACGACGTTCTTAAGGTACACCACAAACGTGGAGCTGCTGTGGATTTGGAAGAAGATCCAGGCTGCCAAGCAGTTGAGGACAATGGCAACCAGGAAGAGGGCAGAGTACAAGCAGGGGAAGACGACCGAGGTGATCCTCGTGTCCAGCCTGCAGCTCATGGAGATGTTCTGCTGACTCACGTTCATCCTCACGTCCCAGTTTGACTGGAATATAGAAGTACATGATTCAAAAATGTTTGATTATCATCCATCCATCCATTCATTTTCTAAGCTGCTTAATCCTAATTAGGATCTCAACCAACTCTGGGTGAAGGCGTGGTACGCCCCAAACAGCTCACTAGTCCATCGCAGGTCCATTTTTGGTATTTGCTCTTATGCTCTTACCCAGAGCAACTTACAATTATCATTTTTATACAGTTGAAGGTTAAGGGCCTTGCTCAAGGACCCAACAGTGGTGGTACTGGGGACTATAATCTACCTTATATATATATATATATATATATATATATATATATATATATAGGGATTCTATAATCTATAATCAGGGAACCCCTGACCTTTGAATCAGTAACTCATTGCCTTTTCCACTAAGCCACCACTGCCAACACACTTTCAACCGTTTACACTCCCTCTCACACCTAGGGGCAATTTGGAACAGCCAACCAGCCTACTGCGTATGTTTTTGGACTGTCAGAGGAAACCAGAGTACCCGGAGGAAACCCACGCAAGCACAGGGAGAATAGGCAAACAGGCTTTCTTGCTGTGAGGTGAATGTGATAACCACTGCGCCATCGCATATTATTATTATCATCATCATCATCATCATCATCATCATTATTATTATTATTATTATTATTATTATTATTATGGCATAAGCTGAAATAGTTCGAGCCCTCAGGCTCAGGCGTCTCTGTGTGGACTTTACACATCCTATCCGAGCTTGCATGGGTTTCCTCTGGGCAACTCGGTTTCCTCCTTGAGAGAGGCTCTAGCCTCCCCACAACCCTTATATGATTAAGCGGTTCTGCAAATGAGTGAGAGCGAGAGTAGTGCTGTCGGTAAACATTAACCCTCATGCATGGGAAATACAAAATTTTAGGCAGAAAACATATACACGGTAGAGGATAAAGAGAATTTTGCACCTGGACTTTATTAAAGGGAAATGTTAAGGCATGTGCGTATGAAAACAACTGGGGCTGCACATATACATAAAAAAACCCCCTGCAAAATGGGTCACCATATGCAGCTCAGAACCACACAACAAAACCTCATCAAACAAACAACAGTCACCTTCGCAATGACACATTTTCTTTCGAGCTAGGGTTTCCATATAACACTTTTACGAGTGAGTTGTAACATAATACAAATTCTGACACATTGCGGTGTTAATTAACCCTCTAGTGCCTAGAGATAAAGGCAATATACTTCAATAAAATCACAATCAAAATTAACTTTTCAATCATTTATTTAACAAGAACATCACTCACTCATTCATTTGCAAACTGATTACTTCTACTAAGGTCACAAAGGGGCTGGAGCCTGTCTCAGCCGTCACTGGACGAAGGCGGGTACACCCTGTTAGCCAGACCACCGCAGGGCCAACACACACACAACCATTGACACTCACACTCACACTCAGGAGCAATTTGGAACCGCCAGTTAGTGTAATGTGCACGTCTTTGGACTGAAGGAGGAAACTGGAGTACCCAGAGGAAACCCATGCAAGCGCGGGGAGAAGATGCACCCTAACTCCACACAGATACGCCCTCGCTGAGCCTGGGACTCGAACCCAGGACCTTCTCGCTGTGAGGTGGATGTGTTAACCTCTACACCACCGTGCCGCCCTTGAGTACGTGAGTACACACTTATTTCCCTCCAGCTGAAATAATTTCTTGAAAGTGTTCTGCCTAATTGGTTGTTTGTCTGGGCTTTGACTCAACGTTTCTGTGTGATTACAAATATTGAGCCACCCCATTCATCAATATCTTCTTAATTGTTTTTTTTTTTTTGTAAATTTCTTCTTAATTCACGAAAAAAGTCTAAAAAAGTAAAAGACTTCAAAGTCTATGTCGGATTCATGACGTGCTCCTAAACCTCAGGTTTGTTTGCAGCTGTGTTCATAGAATGGTTCTCTTTGTAAATTGGTACTGCATGCCAGTTGCTCTAATTAGCATCTATTAAACCTCCTAAATCCCTATAAAGGGTGATACAAGGTGTTCATCACTTTAACAAATTTTGTCCAATGTTTTAAACGTTCTGGCCTTTTAAAGCCTGTGCCCTCTATTTATACATGTAAGTGCAGTAAGTGAAAATGAAACATGAAAGTCATTTTGTGTTGATGGGTCATTGGATTTAACTAAACAGCTGTATTTCCTAACTTCTGAACCCCTCCTCCTCCTCCCCCTCCTGCTCAGGAACTCATATTTTGTTCAATTTTGAGTGCAGCAAGTGACTTCAGATAAAAATGGTGTTAGCAGTAGCACTTCTTACAGTTATAATTTTACACCATAACAGCTTATTAACCTAAATACAGATATGTTTAACATGAAAAATAAGTAGCTTTAACATGGATGAAAAGATGAATTACATAATTTCAAAATTGTATTCTGGTTCAAAAGTTATTTCCAACAAGGAAGTACTGTAAAAGTGAAACTCAGGTTTGCTTTAATTAAAAGCTTTTGCAAAACAAATGTAAAATGTAATGTTTTAAATTTCTACATCTATTATTATCATCATCATCATCATCATCATCATCATTATTATTATTATTATTATTATTATTATTATTATTATTATTATTGTTGTTGTTGTTAGTATTATTATTGTTATTATTTTTGTAATTATTTTATTATTTATTATTATTATTATTATTATTATTATTATTATTATTATTATCATTATATTATTATTATTGTTGTTGTTAGTATTATTATTGTTATTATTTTTGTAATTATTTTATTATTATTATTATTATTATTATTATTATTGTTGTTGTTGTTGTTGTTGCTTTGTTGTTAGTATTATTACTGTTATTGTCATTATTATTGTAATTATTTTATTATTATTATTATTATTATTGTTGTTGTTGTTGTTGTTAGTATTATTATTGTTATTATTATTATTATCATTATTATTGTTATTATTATTATTATTATTGTTGTTGTTATTATTATTCAAAAACAAATACTGAATACAAAATATTCGCTACTTCTGCTACTGTATTGCATCCACTCAAAATGCACGAGTGTGTTGCACAATTTAAGCGTTTGTGTCAATGAGAGTGCAGGTACACATCGTTCAGTAATTCTGTCTTTTCTTTCTCCAACGTACCTCGTCTCAGATTAGTGAAAGAAACAATAATAATGAAATTAATGGAAAGCTATATAAGTGTGAGACAGCACACACATATCCAAATACATCCGTAAATGAAAAACAGGACATTTTGGCACCAAAATTATTACACAAAATGTAATAATTAATTAAGATTAGGTAGAAATTTATACATGCGCGCACACACACACACACACACACACACACACACACACACACACACACACACACACAGTCTCTCTCCTATATATAACTGCAATATGAATATCTAGTTACATCTTTTAGTAAATAATTATATAATATTTAACATATATACATATCATATATTAATTCTAGGAAGTCCAGCTTTTACATACTGAATCTTTCTATAAGTTTTGAATACTGCATGCATACAATAAAAAAACTCTCTTAATTTAATTTCTTTCTATTACATAATTAAAAGCTTTTTTCTAACGTCAAAAGAGACGATTATTCAAGATCACGGACTTACCAGTTTCTAAAAGAGAAGTGCAAAATTCTGCTTTTTTCTCCCTTTCAGCTGAAACTGCTACATGAAATTCACTGAATGCCTGGGACCTCCTATTCACACTTTACCCGACGCTCTGTGCTTGTGGCCTACATATGCATGCACGCACATACACACATGAACATGACCCCCCCCAAACACACACACACACACACAAACACTTGTTTTCTTTACTGGTGGCCTCTCAAAGCCTTCCTTTCTCATCACAATGAGCTACCCATGCTACTGCCAGGGTGAATATCCTCATCCTGTTCCATTTCCTGTCCTTTGTCTCTGCGTGGCCTCTGTCCTGCCTCGTGCCCAACTTTATTTTCTCATTTGCATAAGTTTCAATTGACCGAGTAGTGATGTGACAACACACTGCTCTGTGACGTCTTCGGGAAACGATGGTATCTCTTGGAAATGAAGGCGATTATATGGTATGTGTCTGTGGAGGGATTTCTAACTGTCTGGAAAAGACAGACGAGTGAACAAAAGTGTGCTTTGGGTGCATGCATTGTAAGTGGTTTTGCAACTGCGAGCTGATATCTTTAACTTGCACAGATGTTTGTGGTCAGCTGCAGCATCTTCATACACAAGCAGCACACCCACCACCTCCCCTCCCTACCCTTCCCCTCCCTGATCCAGCCTTTGGGTGTGTGTGTGCATATGTGTGTTCTAGCTATTCATCACACTGTGGGGACATAAATCTGTTTACATGGGGACTTGGCTTCCTTATGGGGACAAACTACAAGTCCGCATGACGTAAATCATTCCATTTTAAGGTGAAGATGTTTTAAGATTAGGGGAAGGTTGGGGGAAGGTTATAGTACGGCAAGTAGTGGTTATGTTTAGTGTTAGGGCAATTTCTAGTGTTTAGGGAAATTTCTCCATGAAATTAATGCAAGTTTATTATTATTGTAATATTATTGTCCCCACAAGTTATGGAAATGAGACTGTGTGTGTGTGTGTGTGTGTGTGTGTGTGTGTGTGTGTGTGTGTGTGTGTGTGTGTGTGCACATGAGGGAGGGCCACATTGCATGTGTACGTGCTCATTCTGATAAAAATGTACGTACATACATTATGCTTGCGCACGGGCAAGACGGTGGTGTAGTGGATAGCCTGTCCGCTTCACAGCAAGAAGGTCCTGGGTTCGAGTCCAGCGCTTGGCAAGTACATGTGACTCTCTGGATTCTGCTTGTAGGGGTTCTCTCAGAATACTCTGGTTTCCTCTCACAGTCCAAAGACATGCACATTAAGCTATTTTCTGTTCAAAATTGCCACTAGGTCGGCGTGTGAGTGCGAATGGTTGTGTGTGTGTTTACAATTGCATTTGGCAGACACCATTATCCAAAGTGATGAACCATTGAGGGTTAAGGGCCCAACATTGGCAACTTGGGGGTACTGGGGTTTAAACCCCTGACCTTCGGATCGGCAATCCAGAGCCTTAACCACTGAGCCACCACTGCACACTGTGTGTGTATATGTGTGTGTTGGCCCTGCGGTGGCATGGTGAGCTGTTCAGGGTGTACCCCACCTTTGCCCAGTGTCGGCTCCAGCCTCCCCACAGCCCTAATAGGAGTAAAATGGTTCGGCAAATAAATGAATAAACTAATTATTGAATTGAAAATGCAGGTAACTCCCCCTTGATGGAATAATTTTCCATATTATATTTCACCTCATTGGATAAGTGCGCAGTACTCACTCACTTAATCCTACTAGGATCATGGGGAGGCTGGAGCCTATCTCAGTCGACACTGGTGGTTATACACCTGGCCCGGTACACCCTGAACAACTCGCCAGTCCATCGCAGGGCAACACACGCGAAACCATTCACACTCACACTTAGGGGGATTTTGAACAGCCAATTGGGCTAATATGCATGTCTCTGTGACTGTGGGAGGAAACCGGAGTACCCAGAGGAAACTCACGTAAGCACAGGGAAAACATGCAAACTCCAGACAAAAACGCTCTCGCCAAAGAACAGGTCTCGAACTCATGAACTTCTCGCTGTGAGGCGGATGTGCTGACCGCAGTATCAGTATTTCCATGCTAACAATGTGTTCCAACAGTCCATGCTAAGACGGTGTACAATTTAAAGATACAAAACAAATAAGGATATCTTCAAGCAGGACTACAGATGGGATTCTTAAGACCCTCCACTCCATAAATCTAGGGAGAAAACACAATAAACACAATGGCACCTTAGAATTATGTCCCTCTACAATCCAGTTGTTGTTCTTTTTTTTTTTTTTTTGTCTGGCGCTATTCAGTAGCGAAGAGATTTATACTCATGGTAAGAGTGTGTAGATCTTGGTGAGGTCCCTCCTAAGCTTCTGTTAACGTTCCCACCAAACATTAGAATGAAGAAAGGATTTTGGTGCCATACGGACTGGTATAAGTTACTATGCATCCAGCTTGAACCAGCTGGGCTCCTTTTTTCCCTTATCTATCTTATGTCGGAAGAACTCTATTGTTGCTTTTGCATTCTTTCGACGTGCTGGCAATTTTTTTAACCACTGTGGTTTTGCAAAGCTCTAAATACAGCTCTGGTAAATGGTGATAACATCAACATCAGGAAATGCCATATATAAGGGTGGCATGGTGACATGGTGACATAATAGTTAGTATGTCCACCTCACAAAGAAAAAGGTTTCGGGGCGTTTGGGTGTGGAGTCTGCATGTTCTCCTTGTGCTTGCATGGGTTTCCTCTTCTGTACACTGGTTTCCTCCTACCGTCCAAAGAATTGCACATTAGGCTAGCTGGCTGTTCCAAATTCACCCAAGGTGTGAGTGTGAGTGTGAAGGGATGTGTGTGTACGTGTGTTGCACTGTGATTCAGGGTTCAGGGTGTACCCCTCCTTCACCCAGTGTCAGCTGGGATAGGCACCAGCCTCACCACGGCCGTAATAGGATTAAGAAGTTAAGCAAGTGAGTGAGTGATATAATATACATATTTATGACTTTTAAAGAGAGATAGATTCAGTTACGGTACAGTTCAAGAGAAAATTCTTTTATTTGGGAAAATTGAGGCACAAATTTATTATTAGGTAAATATGAAGAGGCTAAGCAGCAATAAATAAGTCAATACTGGGACTAGTATAGGGAGAGACTAGCAACCGGCATTAGGCATGGCCGACAATGTTACTCACGCTTGTATTGTAGCTCACGTGACATTTTCAGACGTGCACGGGTGATCATATACATTCCGGAGATGGTCAACACTGGCTCTCAATATCGCTGTGAACTTGTGCATGTGCACGGTAGAGTTAGCTTTGACTTTGCACGCTATCATCCGTCAAAACTGGGAACGGGTTAAAGATATAGCGTTCCAGTTCAACATGAAACGCAACCCTGACGTTATAGACTGGGAAGTGGTAAATTTTGCGAGAGTAAACAGACATTGCTAGTGAGCTTGATAGTAGTTGTAGTGGTACAGAGTTGGTTGAGCATGGCAGGCTTTCCAAATTTTGTACCTAAGTGTCCGCCGACAGCTCTCAAAAAATACCAGTACCAGTGGCCTGTTCAACATTTCATAATGGTACCACACTTGTACACAGCTCCCACTACTAGGCTACTGCCATAGTCATAGAGCTCACTGGATTAAATGACTACGAATAGAATATTACCATATATGGACATTGTTTATAGGTAAGTGAACTCACCAAGTTTCATTACATTCCGATAATGAGAAGAGTGTTTTTTAATGTCAGGAAGTTACTGTCATTCTCTTGTGTTTTCTATTCCCACATATCTACCTAACGCCCAACATAGCCACATTTCATTGCTAAGGGGGGCGATCACACTAGAGAAAAGACTCCGATGCAAATGGATTTTTTTGTGATTTTGTAATTCACCTCAGGATGTTTTGCGACTCCATTGGTTTATTGGACTCGATTGGTTTATGGATGCTTGCCAAAAAACAGCGAATCTCCTGTCGTAAATCACATTTTGTTCATGTTAATTTCTCAAACCATTCACTTTTTATTCGTGTGTTTTTAGTCTGAACAAAATGCAAATAAAATACGAATATGGCGGATGTCAGCGCGTCTCAAACTTTTTTTAAACTCTCCGTGCCCGAAGTCTCCAAGTTGTTGATTTTCTTTGCGAACGAAAATTTGTAGTTGCGAGTAATTTGTGCAGATGTCTGGCGAAGTATGCGTCACGTTTTGTTCGCTTTTTGTTCTGAAACCATCCGCTTTTTATTTGCTTGTACTTTACAGTAATAAAATATGAATGATGACAAGGTATACGGAATATGGCGGATATCAGGAAGTCTCAAACTTTCAGTGTGGAAGTCTCCAACTTTTCCTTACGAACAAAAAACGAATAATTTTTGGGCAAAACGACAACGTTGTGACCTTCGCGCGACACGCTTGGACTGTTTGGGAAGAGTTTGAGACTCCTCCGTGTCAGATCCTCATTTTGCAACACTTGCAGCAATGTTGGAAATTTCTTGCCATGAGTTCACGAACCAGACGACCAAAATGCGATGCTGCGAATGTCACGAGACAGATTTGTGAATGGAATGCGATAGCTGCAAATTGACATTCATGCTGTTTTTTATTGCACCTCTAGTGTGATCACTCCCTTAGCTTCCCTGCCCGAACTGAAACACCCTAATGCGGCAGTAATCTTAAAGGTTTTTAGCAACTTTCTTCAGGAGTCAGCATGAACGTGGTGAAGGCTTCCTGTTGCTCAAAATGTAATCTCACACTGTCGCATCAGTGAATGTGGGTTTGAAACATGATTTCATGATAGAACAATGTGGATTTCTTATCCCTCTTTATACTAGTCCCAAGTTAATAATATATTAATACATAAATTACCATTTGGCCATATAGTGTAGCACTTGGTACATGTATATAACACTATGCAACAACAACAACAACAATAATAATAATAATAATAATAATAATAATAATAATAATAATAATAATAATAATGACGATGATGATATAAACAAAAATGGGCGGCACAGTAGTACGGTAGTAGTTAGCATGTCCGCCTCATAGCAAAAAGGTCCTGGGTTTGAGTCCCAGGCTCCATGAAGAAGATTCTTTGTGGAGTTTGCATGTCCCCCGGTGGTTTCTTCTGGGTACTCTGGTTTCCTCCTACAGTCCAAAGACATGCACCCCTAGATGTGTATGTGAGTGTGAATCATTGTGTATGTTTGTTGGCCCTGTGATAGTCTGGCAGGAAGTTGAGTGTGTACTCCGCCTTCGCACAGTGTTGGCTGAGATAGGCTCCAGCCTCCCCGCGAACCTAATAGTAGGAATAATAATAATAATAATAATAATAATAATAATAATAATAATAATAATAAAGATTCTTAGGCTTGTATAATTATTAGAAGTTCAAACTCCACATCCTGTCAGTTCCTGATAGTAAAAAACATTGGTATTTATTTATTTATTTAACTATCTAGCTATTTATCTATTTATTTATTTGCTTATTCATCTATCTATCTGTTTATTTATTTGTTTGTTTGTTTGTTTATTTATTTGTTTATGTATGTATTTAGTGATTCATTTAGCTATTTATTTATTTATTTATTTATTTATTTTTGATGTTAAATTTAGAGTGAAGTATCCAAGGACTGAGATCCATTACTGTTTTTCCCACAGTAAGTAAAAAGCCTTTTAAAGTCACATATCTCCCAAAACTTTTCCCTGAAATCTCTGCAGAGGGAAAAGTAGATCAAGGGGTCCAGGCACACATTTAGAGATGAGAGACAGAGTGCCAAGTCCTTACAGTTTTTAAGTGAAAGTGTGAGACATGCGAACTTGCTTTGAAATCTGAATATATTGTAAACGACTCGGATGCAGTAGTAAGGTACATAACAAATAAAAAATACGAGAAAAATTAAAAAAACCCGAAACTTCACTTTACGCCTTTTCTTGTTGTTGCTGCTGTTGCTGCTTCGATACGACTCCAAAACTTTCTTAGCAATGCAGGTGTAACAAAACACAATTATAATACACACTGTCCAAAAAATCACTTGGTTGATGATGACGGTTAAGTTATGCCAAGAAAGTCCTAGTTTACTTTTCATTCCCATGCAGAGATCAGTCTCGTTCATATGGTTCATTTGGTCTGAGGTGACAATAATCGGTAATGTGGTAGAACTAATTACAACGATCCAGAAAGTGAAGGTTAGGACGTTACTGAAAACCAAGCTCTGACACATGATACTTCCTCCAGAACTCACGATCTTTAAGTAGCGATCAAGGCTGATGAGTCCCATCAGAATCACGCTCATGTTCATAGCGAGGTAGAAGACGACGCTTGAGAATCGGCAGTCGAAAGCCTGAAGCCCCGGCGAGACTCCTGGGAGTTTGCTGGCACCTTTGATCGGGAAGGTCAAGGTCAGAAGGAGGTCGGCTGCCACCAAGTGCTTCAGATACACCATGAAGGTAGATTTGGCCTGGAAGCGTAAACATATCCATGCTACTGTAAGGTTCAGTATGAGAGCAGGGGGGAAAATGGTGAAATAGAAAATAGGAAATGCTATGTTCCAGGTGCTCTGATTAATTCCACAGTCCAAAGAGGATGAATTTTGGGTTCCATTAGAAGCCATGATTAGGCCTGAAAAAGAAATATATGATGAGCATACATGTAATTGACACGGCAGCAAAAAAAAGTCACCAATACGTTTAAATTTTTTTTAAACATAAAAATATACTGTATATATTTTTTTCAATTCATTCAGTAAACAAACACAACATTTTTTATTAAACAAAACAAAACAAAAGAAAAAAAGAGGGCAGTGGTGGCCCAGTGATAAGGTGCTGGATTACTGATCCCAAGGTCGGGGATTCAAGCCCCACTATCAACGGGTTCTCACTGCTGTTTCCCCAGTGCAGCTAACTGGGTTATCAAATGCCGGCCACGTCTCCCACTGTTTGTGGTGAGAGGCATGTAAAAGAACCATTGCTGATTTTCATCAAGAGTAGTGTGTATCTGCCCTGCAATGGCCTGGCAAGCTGTCCAGAGTCGGCTGAGATGGGCACCAGCCTCCCTGCAACCCTAATTAGGATTAAGCAGTTCAGAAAATGAATGAAAGGAAAAAAAACCCATTTGATTAAATGAACAATGTTGATGGGCGGCACGGTGACGCTATGGTCACAGCAGGAAGGGCTGGGTTAAATTCCCGGGCTCGTTTCTGTGTGGAGTTTGCATGTTCTCCCCGTGTTTGTGTGGGTTTCCTCCAGGTAATCTGGTTTCCTCTCACATGCACACTAGGCTAATTGGCTGCTCCAAATCACCTCAAGTTCTGAGAGTGAGTGTAAAAGGTTATAAGTGTTGGCCCTGCGAGTTGTTCAGGATGTACCCCACCCTCGCCCTCAGTCTGCTGAGATGGGCGCCAGCCCTCCGCGACACTAATTTGGATTGAATGAATAGATGAATATTGAAGGAGCACAGAGAAAGGAATGAAACATTTTGGGACATGCTTTTAAAATGCACCCGTTTTAGATTAAAGTTCAATAGTTTTATAAAAAGCACATCCACCTCACAGCAAGAAGGTCCCGAGTTTGAGTCCCGGGCTCAGCCAAGGCGTTTTTGAGTGGAGTTTGCATGTGCTTGTTTGGAGTTCCTCCGGGAACTCTGGTTTCCTCCCACAGTTCAAGAACATGCACATTAGGCTAATTGGCCCCTAGGTGTGAGTGTGAGTGTAAATGGTTGTACATGTGTTGGCCCTGTGATGTGACGGTGAGCTGTTCAGGGTGGACCCTGCCTTCGTGCAGATGCTAGTAGGATAACACGGTTCAGCAAAAAAACCTGTAAAGAGTATTCATTTAGAAGGTGTACCATGTTTATATATACGATCACACCGAGCGATGCATATTATAATTAAAATAATGAAAATATATTTAATTGTTTTACACTTGACTTTGAAATTACATAATTTTAAGACCTGGTAAGGGCCAGATTTTTTATTATGTCTTAAAGGGTAAGGCTCATGAAAACTACTCCAGGATATAAATATGTGTCCAATGGCTGTAAATCTAATATTAACTGGAATATTATGAGCACACATATACAATGTCCGGCCAAAAAAAAAGTACACTGTAATATTTTCATGGAGAGCATTTATCCTTGATCACAGCATGTAATGTTTGGCGGTGGGGGAGTGACTAGCACCTTCCCTTCCTCCACCTTTATAACTGAAGTGTCCTTGAGCAAGGCACCTAACCCCCAACTGCTCCCTGGGTGCAGCAGTGTGACTGCCCACTGCTCTGAGTGTGTGTGTGTGTGTGTGTGTGTGTGTGTGTGTGTGGGCTCACTGTTTACGTGTGTGTACTCACTTTGGTTGGGGAAAATGTAGAGGCAAATTCCTCTTGTGGGATAAATATATGTAGTATGTCCAAATACATTCAATGTTATAGTCTCTTTTGAAAAAGAATGATCAGAGCTACTCAGCCACGTGCGCTTTTATGGGTCGGTCACCAATATTTTTTCACAGGAATTTTACACATGTTTAGATATGTTTTTTTTTAACATTTAGACTAATCATTACTTAATTTTTAAACATTTCCATGTATACTATACATGTTTTCCTATAAGTACATGCCAAATTTCCATACCTAACAACCTCTCTCTCCCTCTCTCTCTCTCTCTCTCTCTCTCTCTCCCTCTCTCTCTCTTTCTCTCTGTGTGTGTTTTTGCTGAGGTACACATGCTGCTTCCGGGATGCCAGTGATCCTGATCCTCCGGATCCTTCTGCTCTGTGAGTCCTGTGGTCTGTCCTGGTGTGCTGACGCTGGCTGGAGGTCTCATCTTGGAAGCCCCTCGCTCCTGCTGATGAAGATCCATATGGACCTAGATGTGCACTCGGAGACTGCGCATATGAATTTTCACTGCTGGTGATATACACTCTTTTACTAAAATGATTTTGGACTTACATTTGTGGTATAACCAACGGGCTTCATGTTGGACTGTAATGATTTTGTCTTATATGGTTTGTATTTTATGGTTTCACCCAAATGTGGATGGGTTTCCCTTTTGATCCTGGTTCCTCTCAAGGTTCCTTCCTCCATCACCGCGTGCTTGCTCATTAGGGATTTAGAAATGTTTAAATGTTTAAAATACTTTGTAAAATTTGTTTTATTATGCAAAGCTGCTTTGTGACAATGTCAGCTGTAAAAATTGCTGTACAAATAAAACCGAATTGAATTGAATTTGCTGCAGCTGATTGGGCTGCTTTAATCAAGGTTGGGTCAGTCAGTAACGTAAATGACTGGGACAAAAATCATTCTTGACATGCCTTTATTCAAGGACCCACCACAGGAACTTCCTACTTTCTACATTAAAGGTATTGAATTCCAGTTAGCAAAACATCATTTCATCGAAAACAACAACAATAAAAAAAAACCCAGATATAAAGATGCTTTTTTTAGATAAAACATTTTGTAGGTTTTGCAAAACTGTAAATCAAGCTTTAGAGGACGGTGATACCATCAACATCAGCAAATGTCATCTCCAGGAAATGACACATGAATAACAGTGATGTTTTTTGACTTTTGTATGATTTAAAAAATAAAGAAACGATTAAAGTATGGTATAAGTGTTACGTAAATGCAATGTGAAAAAAAAAATTAAAGGTGCGTATTGACTTACAGATGATTCTGTAGAGACTATACAAGAATACATGAGTTAATATTCTTTGGAATTATATGGAGAAATAAGCAGCGGTTGCTACAACCAAAACCTCAAGAGGAACTGTAGTTGGTTTCGCTTGATGCTCAGTAACACAGCTCATTTCCTTAGACAACTAAACACGTTCTACCTGCGAAAGTGAATCAAAAGTCGTATATTATAATTTACTGCTCTGCTGTATTCATGCAATCATTTGCTAATCCTATTAGGGTCGCGGGGAGGCCTGACCCTATCTCAGCCAACCCCTAGAGAAAGCGTGGTACTCCCTGAACAGCTCACCAGTCCATCACAGAGCCAAAACACACACACACACACACACACACACACACACACACACAGAGACAACCATTCTCACTTATACTCACTTCTAGGGGCAATTTGGAACAGCCAATTATCCTAATGTGCATATCTTTGATCTGTTGGAGGAAACCAGACTACTAGGAGAAAACACATGCAAGCATAGGGAGGACAAGCAAACTTCACGCAGAAATGCCCTCGCCGAGCCCGGGAAATGAACCCAGGACCTTCTTCTAACCAGCATCACAACATTTATTTCCATTCAGAGTTGGCTTCATTTTTTGGATTTGTTAGGTTAATATCTGCATACTGTATACTTATTGCTGACATCTTGGCCTCTTGGATCCGAAATGTACATGTCCTATTCTCACGATTTTTTTACACTCTCGTGAGAGTGAAACAGACTACAAACGGCTGCTTTTTCAAACAGGCTAATGCACTGAATGCACTGAATGCAATTTACCAGATTGCAACCTCGAAAAATGTAAGTAAAAACCACCTGATGATGAAAATATACATATTCTCAGTGTAACAGTAGAGTTATATAATACATATACAAACCAGAAAATATATATTTACATATGTATGTAAATAAATTATACAAACAGAAACAAGAAGTAATATTATTTTTGAAATAGCTAACTTTGTGTAAGATTATAAATAAGTAAGGAAGAAAATAACGCCTCTACGATAGTACATCTTGTCCAATAGTTAAAAACTGTTCAAAGGACTGAAACAGAAGAGATGCTCACGTTAATATATGTGCTAGTAAACTTGACTGCAACTGATTCATGGTTTTATTCAAAGATTTTAACCTTTTTATTCTGCAGAATTACGGTTTGAAAATATTCTAAAATTCTTAAATTTAACACCATAAAAAAACCCTGATCCAGTTTTTAAAAAAAAGGAAAAACAAACAAACAAAAAAACAATAAACATTTTACATACCTCTTAGGATGTAAGTGTTGGAAAGCGTCCTTGTGTCATGCATGTAACTTGTTCATCTATAGCCTGTACTGTGAAGAAAGACAACTTAACATCCTTTCTGAGTCATAAAACACACCCACTGACATGGTGACATTTTTACTTGGTATTGACATTCTCTCAACTCCCACGTCTGCTTCAGTGCACTGGAAACCGCATTACGGCGCTAAATAAAAAAGGAAAAACACTACAGTAAATCTGTAAACCATTGACAGCGGGGCTTGAACCCCTGACCTTGGGATCAGTAATCCAGCACCCTACCACCGGGCCACCACTGCCCCTGACATAGTAATTTTTTTTAAAGCTGTTTAACCACTAAAGTTTGTTACAGAGTTGAATAAGGTTAACATTTGTCATAGTTTCCCCTTTGGGCTGTTCGATCTGGTTGTAACCACAAGGTTTTCTTCCATTTCTTGGGAGGGAAACACTAGTGTATCACGGTGTGCTGGGCCTACCAATTACCTGGCCTTTCCCAAGTGCCCCACCATGGACAGCAGCATCTCCGCCCATATCTCTGGTCTGCTTCCCAGTGCACTAAAAGGGGAGGTGACCCACTTCAGTAAGGCAACCAATCAGAGCAGAGTAGGCACAGAAATCAAAAAGGACATAAATGGGATGAGGAAGCCAAACAGGAAGTTCAGCGCATGCACCGCTTCCTGAAGAACTGTGGAGTTTTTTTTGGATTAGAAATAATACATCGGTACTCTACTGGCGTTTGAAAATGGGTATTATATCTGTCCTTTTCTTGTAAATTAAAAAATACAAATGGTGTGATATGTTCTTGATTAAAGCTTTATTTAGTGATATAGACAAGACAACTGGTTAAAACTTCACAATTTTTAGATTAGAAAATAAAAGAATCTGTATAGAAATGCAGCTTTGTGGCTTTTTATGTAACAGAAAGAAATATATCAAAATACAGGCCTGTGCAATTTAAACTCATATTCGTAAAGATTAAAGTGTCTCATTGACTCTCCCCAGGTTAAGTCAGTAGATATTTGCATTTGTATTCCTGTAAATATTAGTCATAGAATTTTCCATTATTATAACCTCATGATTTCATAAAACCCATCCCATTCAGCACCAATAAGAAAAGAGTAAAAAAAACAACAACCCTGGACTTTTGTTGAGTTGGAGAAGCATTTGGAATGCCAGTCTGTGAACAGAGTGCCGAAGCTATTGCACTGCAATGAATTTAATTCACAGTGGTAGCCATAAAGGAGGAAAACTGGTCCGGAGCAGTGTTCCAAAACCTTGCTGCATGTGTCTCAAAGTGAAACTGCTGATTACCAAAGCTCTTGAAAAGTACAGATTTGATACAAAAGCTTGCCAGTGTATTATTCAAAGCGAAATTGAAACTCCACACCAATTCCTGTCAGTTCATGGTAGTATTCTATGCATAAATCTATAATGAACAGTCATTAACCTGCATTTCCCAGATAATTTAAAGTGCTGCTCACTAACAAAACTCTCACTTTTCATGCAACCTGCCTCACATTAATGCTGTAATAAAATGCCCACCATTTTAACATTAAGTTTACTCTGAAGTATTTGCAGATGAAGTGGCATCATTGTTCTTCCCACCCGATGAACAAGGTCCTTTAAGTTGACATAAATCCCAAAATTTCCCCCTGAATTCCTTGCAGAGAAAAAAGTAGATCAAGGGGTTCAGGCACACATTTAGACATGAGAGCCAGAGGGTGAAGTTTTTACTGGTTTTAAGTGGATTATTGTTACATTTTTTTTTAACCTGTAGCTCAGTGTAAGGCATTCGGACGCTATAGTAAGGTACATAACAGATTACAAATATGAGAAAAATAAGAAAAACCTGCAGCTTTACTTTACGCGTTTTCTTGTCATTGCTGCTGTTGCTGCTTCGATACGACTGCACAACCTTCTTAGCAATGCAGGTGTAACAAAACACAATTATAATACACACTGTCCAAAAAATCACTTGGCTGACTATATTGACTCCTTTATGACAAAAACGTCCTAGTTCACTCTTCATTCCCATGCAGAAATCAGTCCCATTCGTTGGATCTTGGTCTGTTGTGATAATAATCGGTACTGTAGTAGAACTAAACAAGACGATCCAGAAAATAAAGGTTAGGACGTTACTAAAGACCAAGCTCTGACAAATATGACTTCCACCAGATCTCACGATTTTTAAGTAGCGATCAAGGCTGATGAGTCCCATCAGAATCACACTCATGTTCATAGACAGGTAGAAAAAGACGCTTGAGAATCGGCAGTCGAAAGCTTGAAGCCTCAGTGAGGCTCCTGGGAGTTCGCTGGCACCTCGGATGGGGAAGGTCAAGGTCATGATGATGTCGGCTGCCACCAAGTGCTTCAGGTACACCATGAAGGTAGATTTGGCCTGAAGGTGTAAACATATCCATGCTACTGTAAGGTTCAGTATGAGGGCAGGAGGGAAAATCGTGAAATAGAAAATCGGAAGCACTATATTCCAGGCTTTGTCATTAATTCCACAGTCATTTGGTGGCAAAGATTCTAATAGATTCTTGGTTCCATTTGAATCCATTATTAAACCTACAAAGAGAGAGAGAGAGAGAGAGAGAGAGTAATGATTGCAAGATAAGATAACTCACATATCACTCAGTCACTCATTTGCTGAACCACTTAATTATCAGACAATTATCCTAATGTGCATGTCTTTGGACTGTGGGAAGAAAGGCACGGAGGAAACCCACGCAAGCAGGGGTGGGTGCATGCAAACTCAAACCCAGAACTTTTTCACTGTGAGATGGAAGAATCCTAGCAAAAATCCTTCAGCGCTGCTTGCACTGCCAAGCCCTCCACAATAAAGTGCTGCATCTAAACC
>JAOUQZ010067240.1:0-19086 GCA_028564935.1 Neosilurus hyrtlii
ACGCCCGAGCTGGGAATTGAACCCAGGACCTTCTTGCTGTGAGGCGGACGTGCTAACCACTGCGCCACCGTGCCGCCCAAGTGGAACAGTTAAGCATTTTAACTCTGCTAATAAGCATGCTACATTACCAAGCTAGGTAGCTAGCGTTTACTTTCAGTTGGGTCATTAAATCTTAAAAAAAAATAAATTATAGAAACTATATTACACCAGCAAGTTTATTACTTACTTTACATTTCTATTTAGACTGTGACTTTCACTGTGTGCCATATTGGTTACAGCCCTATATTCCGACAGCCCATTGGTCCGACAGTTACAGCCCACTGGTCCGACAGCCCTACTGAAGGTAGGTGCCCATCTTTTACGAATAGGGCTGTCAGGTCAATAAACTGTCAGAACATAAGGCTGTCCACTGCCAGCCATGTTCACTACATATTACATTTTTTAAGAGCGTTATCCAGCACATTTACATTTAGGGCATTTGGCAGACACCCTCATCTAGAGTGACTTACATTTATCTTTGTTTTGTTTTGGGGTTTTTTCAATACAACTTGGCAGTTGAGGTATAAGGGTCTTTCTCAAGAGCCCAACATTGGTAGCATGGTGTTTGAATCCCCGACTTTCGGATCACTGACCCAGAGCCTTAACCAATGAGACCCCTTGACCAGTAATATCCAGATTGGTTGATTGGTTAAATGATTGCTGTGATATTAGTGGAATAAGATACTAAATACTGTGTGGTTATATGAAAATAATATACTTCATGGTTGTAACACACCACACCAACTAGTATTATTTTCATAGCCATGTGGTTTGTTGTGTGTTATCAACTTCTGACCAATAGGAATCCAGCAATGTTTGGGTAGAACTGCAATAAATACAAACTAAGCAATAAACTAAATAGATCTATATCATTTTTGTATGTTTCATATGTGATACCCAAGAGGAATAACGTAGAAGATGGCATCGAATCCTTGACACTTGATGAGGATACTCATCAAATATTGTTAGAATTCAGTTCACAGGAGAAGCAACACAATGCATGTTGTGTAAGTACAGTGACTTATGGCAGGTTCTAAAAGCTTTAATGTAGTGCTTCCCAAGATTACACTTTGGTACAGTCTTAGCATTTTTTGCTTTTTGTGTTTTTGTTTTTTTTTCCTGAGCTCCAGATTCATCCTATTTCAGAACGATCTTTTTCAGAAGTGGTCCAATAAACTGTTCGGAAAGGCACTGATGTCATTACTGTCAGTCCATTACTTTTCCGGCATCCAATACTTTCACTTTATCACAGTGATACGCCATTAGAGAGGAGAGTTGTTAAGATATAATTCTTATAAAAACAGAACTGAAACGCAGCACCCTGTCAGTGCTTTTCTGCCAGAAACAAATATTAGGAAGATGTATACCTTTAGAAATAAAAGTTGCATCATGATTTGACAAGTGTATAATCAGGATTATCCAAAAATCATTTAAGGATTTTTTTCTTATAGTTTACCCTTAATTCCTCATAGCAAAAATTTATATGTATATAATATATGGTACATATGTATTATATTATATTAGTATATAATAAATATAAAAATTAATATTAGATGGATTATTTGTGTGAAAACTACAAAACCTACTGATTTAATGCACTGACCTTTTATTGGAATATAATTGTATTTTAAATATAATTTGCAATTGGGATCAGTGTAGTGGGAGTTTTTGCAATTTCATGCCTGTAAATATCTGAAAATCATCTAGCATTGAAAAAAGGAAGTAGGTGAGAACTTCCACATTCCAGCATGCAATGAATGCTGCACCAAAAGCCAAGCTTTTCAGTACAAATCGCTCTTTGCATGTGTATTTTACAAATATTTAAAACCGGTGGATATACAGTGCCTTGCAAAAGTATTCACCCCCCTTGACATTTTTCATGTTTTGTTGCCTCACAACCTGGAATTTAATGGATTGTTGGAAGGTTTCTTATCATTGCATCATTTGTTTTTTAATTTGGGGCAAATAGCAAATAGGACAAAATAACAGAAAACTGTTAGTACTTTGTAGAGGCACCTTTTGCAGCAATTACAGCTGCAAGTCACTTTGAATAAGTCTCCATGAGCTGCCACATCTTGCCACTGAGATGTTTGCCCATTCCTCAAGGCAAAACTGCTCCAGCTCCTTCATGTTGGATGGTTTCTGCTTGTGAACAGCAATCTTCAAGTCTGACCACAGATTCTCAATTGGATTGACGTCTGGGCTTAAACCACTCGAGTGTTGCAGTATGCTTTGGGTCATTGTTTTCCTAGAAGGTGAACCTCCATCCCAGTCTCAAATCACAGGCAAACTGAAACGTGTTTTGCTCAAGAATATCCCTGTATTCAGCACCATCCATCTTTCCCTCAACTCGGATCAGTTTCTCAGTCCCTGCTGCTGAAAAACATCCCCACAGCATAATGCTGCCACCACCATGTTTCACTGTGGGGATTGTGTTCTTGGGGTGATGGGATGTGTTGGGTTTGCGTCAGACATAGCGTTTACCTTTAGTAATTAATAAGTTATTTAGTAATTAAGCTTAAGTAGTTAAATTTTAGCCTCATCTGATCATAGATGAGGTAGATTTAACCTCATCACATTTAGCCTAAAATCTAAAATCCTCCATACACTCAAAATATGCCTTCTTATTTTTAACACTAAGCTTTTTTTCTGGCCATTCTTCTACAATGCCCAGCTCTATGGAGTGTATGGCTTATTGTGGTCCCATGCACAGATACACCAGTCTCTGTGGAACTCTGCAGCTCCTTCAGGGTTACCTTTGGTCTCTGTGCTGCCTCTCTGATTAATGCCCTCCGTGCCCGGTTTGTGAGTTTTGTTGTGGTACCATGCTCTTTCCATTTGAAGATGATGGATTTGATGACGCTCTGAGGGATCATCAAAGAATTGCATAATTTGAAAAAACCCAACCCTGACTTGTACTTCTCAATAACTGTGTCCCTGACTTGTTTGGTGAGCTCCTTGTTCTTTATGGTCTTGCTTAGTGATGTTGCAGCCTCTGGGACCTTTCAGAAAAGGTGTGTTTATACTGACATCGTGTGACACTTAGATTGCACACATGTGGACTTCATTTCACTAATTATGTGACTTCTGAAGGTAATTGGTTGCGCCAGAACTTTTGAGGGGCTTCACAGCAGAGGGGGTGGATACCTATGCACATGCCAATTTTTTCATTTTTATTTTTTTTAATTCCTTTTTATATGTATTTTCTCATATCCCTTCACAAACTTAAACTATTTTGTGCAGATCCATCACATAAAATTGAGATTAAAAAGCATTTAAATTACAGGTTGTAGTGTAACAAAATATGTAAAAAGCTAAGGGGTTGAATACTTTTGCAAGGCACTACTACAGTATTACTGATTTAATTTAATTATCAATGCAACACAACATGTGCTTCATTAAGAATACAGCCTCTATCTTATCTATAGCCCTTATTTTGTTATTATTTTTATTCCAGTATATTGCTATGTAATAGGAGAAACTCCAAAACCTTCCAAAATGTTTTAATTGTCTCTCATATGTTTTGCATGGGGATTTTCAGCTGCCTTTGACTTCTCAACCAAGTTATCAGAAAGGTATATCGACTCTGGTGCAGAGCTTTACTCAGAGGTTGAGACTTGAGTCTGCAACACTGATTGCTGAAATGACAGCTATAGCACATTTACAGTGTTTTCTCCCTAATTAGGACAATGTAGACTTCAAGGATTGGTGGTACTCAGAGGAACGTAAGTTCAATAATATATCATCACAATACTATATTTACAATATTCATTCTGATCTTATAATCTTCTGGTTGGGAGGCACGGTGGTAGAGTGGTTAGCACATCCAGCTCACAGCAAGAAGGGCTTAGGTTCCAGTCCTGGGCCTATGTCCACATGGGTTTCCTGTGGGTATTCCAGTTTCTTCCCACTGTTCATGGTTTACCCTTCCTTAGCCCAGATTTGGCTGAGATAGCCTCTAGCCTCTCTGCGACCCTAATAAGATTAATTGGTTCAGCAAATGAATTAATGAACCTTCTAGCTGCAATAACCGAGCTTTCAGCAACGTCTTACATCAGGCATGTTATATCAGACACTCAGAAGATACTCAGTAATGATGATGTAATGCTAAAATCTGCTGTATTCAGACTTTAAGTGTAAGTCTGGAACTTAATATGATTTTGAGCACAATGTTGTTATCCATTGTCAACCATCACACAGAATCGCCCTTGCCAAACCTCAGCCTGGAATCCAGGGACTATATTTTTTTTGCTTATTTGTATTTTTTTTGTTTGTTTATGCCCAAATGCAAGTGCCTGGGTATCCCGAGTGGCACATCGAATAGGTGCATGACTATGAACCTTGAGATTGCAAGTTCAAATCCAGGTTGATGCCGCAGCCATTCTCGACCTGGAGTCCTTGGGAACTAATTGGGCTCTCAGGGGAGGGAGAGATGGCATACGCTCCTCTGTCACTCTCAGCGTTCACCCGCCAATCCGTGGGCATTTGTGAGTTCATTCGTACAAAGGGGGAGGATATCGTTTGTTAGGCTGCCTCCAAATGCACAACAGTTCTTAAAAGGCAGGTGGCAGCATTGCATGTCAGGAAGGGGGCATGTGCATACTTATGCCCCTCACTGGTTGGTGGGGGTCATATGTGATAGGGAGGCGACACTTGACGGGTGGGAATTGGATATGACTAAAATTAGTGCAGAAGATGACGAGAGAGGAAAAAAACTTGCCTGGCAGTGGTATAGTAAATATTTGTGAAAATCCTTTTTACAGAGATGTATGTCAGCAGTAATCTGAAAGACACACCCAGAAAGTGAATTAAACAGTGACTTGACATGACTTCTGAACTTAAGTTGAAAACTTTGTGTATGGTCCTGATTCACTGAACTATCTGTCTAATATTGAATATGGATCTGCTTCCAGTTCCAGTCTGGAAGAAAGCTGAATATCCAGGTACAATGAAAGATGAAGCAAAGTAAGAGTCAAAAAATGGTTAACAATAAATTGCACATTAAAGTTGAGGATATGTGAGGTTTTATTTTATGCACATGAGTGTAGTTTGTACTCATGCAAGGGGAGCACAAATTTGGATTTTAGATTTCTGCCAAGGGTGTGTGTGTTTTTGTGTGGGGGGGGGACGGGGGACAGGGGGGGTCCAAATTGCCCACAGTGTGGATGTGAGTGTGAATGGTTGTGTGTGTGCTGGCCCTGGAATGGTCTGGCTAGCTGTCCAGGGTGTACCCAGCCTTCACCCAGTGTCGGCAAAAATAGGTCGCAGTTTTCTTACGGGCCTAGCAGAGGTGGTCCGGCAAATGAGTGAGTGAATGAGTGAGTGAGTGAATGTTGTGTGTTATGTGAACTGTGTCAGCTCTGAAATGTACCAGTACCTGTTTTTAAATGGAATGAGAGAAGTTATTTTGATTATAAATCACAGATCTTGATCTCACCTCTTGATAGGCTTGTAAACTTTAACGTAATAAATTGGGATACCATGTATATATCTGTCACCATCAACTTGAGCTTTTATTGTCTTATGGTTACAAAGAGATCTCTTCATATCTCTAAAATTCCACTTATTTATACACAATTTTACAATCACACCTGTCATCCTTTCATTTTCTCTCCAGAGTATTCACACAGAAAGCTGAAAATCTAAAAAGAGCCATTTATGTTTGATTACCTCTTGTCTGAGCGAGGTGCGAAGCTGCAAGGGCACATTATACAACTACAGGAAGTGGCTGATGGCATTAGCAAGGTCAGTAAGGGGGCGAAGATACCAGGGAGCAGGTCTTACCGAAGCCAGAGGGGCCATCAGAGCCAAAGGGGCCATCGGAGACGGAGGGGCCACCGGTGCCAGAGGTTCCGTTACAAAAAAAGTAAACGCCAGTATGTAGAAACAATCCTGAACAATCACGGTGAACAGATAGAGGAAATTGAGAGGTGTGTAACGTTTACGGCACCAATATTGAGTCCCTGAAGAAATATGACCTGTCCACATTAAAAGGGGTGGATTTGGAAGCTCTGAAGGTGGCTGGAATGGCACATAACGTTGGAGACAGTATAGGAGTGATCGAAGCAGTCAGCAAGTCACCAGGTCTGATCCAAGGTTTTGCACCAGGCTTGGACATGTACTTCAATAAAGAAGACTTGAAACTGAAGACGGGCTCTGAGACCAAGTTTGCTGAGAAAATGTGCAAAGTTGTGCGGATGCAGGCCAGCCTTGATGAGCTGCTGAAGTTTAAAACTTTGGTGGAATTTAAACACATGTAAAAATATATAAGAGCTTTGGGATCCATTCTACCCAGAAAACAATTGACAACATTGCACAAAAGTTGAATTTGTAGACTCCTAGGATCATTGTTAAACTGTTACAGGTAACATTTCAATGAATGTATTCAAGGCATTTTCAGTGGATGTTACAGTAACATTAATTTGCAAGGATTGTGATCATGTGTACTGTGGTTTCCTTAGTTAGCAGGGTAGTGTAAATATTTTCAGAATAAATAAATATGGTTAACTGGAAATTGGAAAGATGGGATCTGCAAGCATGCAGAACATGATTTATGTATATAGTTCATTGCAAACTTGGGTATAACTGCATTGTAAGTTTCTAGAGACCCTTTTCTGTTTTTCCTGTGGTTTGCACCTTTTCCTTTAACTGACTGAGATCAGTAACATAACTCTTTGATTATCCTCCTCAGACAACACTGAAAGGTTGTCTACTGGGTATTTTTGGGAAGGTTTGATCTTGGTCTTTTAGGATCATTTTTAAGGTCACAAGTGCAGCGGTTGGTTCAGAGGTCAAGGTCAAAGATCAAATTAGTGCATTTTTCGAATTTTGGAGAAACTTTGGAGAAAGTATTGTCCATATCGTCATGCAAAAGTCTTATATTGTCTAGTAATTACTGATAAATGAGAAAGTAGACCTCAAAAAATCTATTTATTTAGAAAATGAGTTACAGAATTTGAATAAAAGGTCTCATATCTCATTTTCTATTGAATTTTCCAGAAAACAGTTGTACATAGCCACAAAATGTTACGTTTTCTGAAATATAATGAAAGGTTAGCATAGAAAGGGTGTCATTTAAGTTTTTAAGTGCAAATATGTCACCCTCAGTATGCGACTAAAGGTCAAGGTCGAAGGGTAAACTAATGTCAATAATCCACAAATACGCATGTTTGGGTTCTCGCCATTTATTCAACCAGTTTTAATTTCTTTGCATTGTAAAGCAAAGCCTGTATCACAAACTAAGCCAGCAAGCCTTGGCTAACAAACCATTAAAAGGATTAATTATTTGACTACCAATTGATAACCAATGGTGTATTGCTCTTAATCTTTGCAATATTGATATTTGAACAGCGAATTTTGGAGAAAACAAGTCTGAATTGTTGACTCTGAAGTCATAAACTGAGCCTCCTGTCCCTTGTTACAATGGTTACTACAATAACATCAAACAGAGTCATTGATTAGCCAATATCAACTTGACAACGTGGTTGCAGCGCCAAATCACTCATAATCAGTCATCATCATCATCATCCTCTTCACCAGAAGAGATACTGTAGGTAAGATTTTCATCATCATCATCATCATCATTATCTTCCTCTTCTTCATCAAAAGAAGGGTCTTTAGCAACAGCTGCAGACAGATTGCTTGGACTACGCTTTTCACCTTGCGACGCTTGATTGGTTTTTCAAAGTGCTTCGGGTCTGCACGACATTCTTCGGTGAACTCTTGGTGCCATTCTCTTCCTTTCACAATGATGCTGGTAAGGTCTTTTTGTACTCCTGCTGATGCAGCCCATCCCGTGGCCAGGCAGTACAGGTCTGGAAGGTTTTCCTGAAATGGGTTCATTGTCTTCTCCAGGCTTTCTAGGACTGAACTGAGATCTTTATTGTTCCTCCTCATACAGTCTTGGCTTGTTGTCTCTCCATGAGAAAGGCCAACAATTTCTAAGAGGCTGCTTACCACTGCACCACGAAAAGCGTTTTTGAGGGTCCACCTTTTTCTTGCATCCACACATCGAGTAAAGGCAGTGATCCCCCCCCCCCCTCCCCCTTGTCGTGATGCTGCGTCCTTGTTTACTGTTTGCTCGAGGGTCAGGTCAACCGCACTCCGAGCAAAGTTCTTCCCAGTGCGCCTGATTGACAGATCCTAACCTGGTTTCAAAAGAAATAGTTTCAAAAGAGCCATAGTTACCTGGCTCATTTGTTGGTGGTTTTGCATTGTCAAGTAACAGACATGTAGGCCGTTGTGTACCCTTTGACCTTGACCTTGAGTTGCAGACTATGGGTGACCTATTTGCACCAAAAAAACTTAACTGACACCCTTTCTATGCTAACACTCCATTAGACTTTAGAAAATTCCTAAACTTGACATGCAGGGTCATTTTGTGTATATGAACAACTGTTTTCTTGAAAATTTAATAGAAAATGGGACATGAAAGGCGCATCGACAAGGTGTGCGACTATCAACCCAGAGATCGCAAGTTCGAATCCGGGTTGATGCCACAGCCATCAAGGGCGGGGTACTTAATGGAAATATGTCATACATTTTTTAAATGAGCTTTTTTAAAATGAATTTATTTATTTTAACCACTGATTGGCTAATATATACAAATAAGAACGCTGCCATCTACACTTTTGATGCCAATACATGTGGATTTTAAGCTTAACCTTAATGTAAGACTTTTATGTTTAAACCTGAATCAGAAGAGGAAAATGAAGGAGTGGACAACAAACAAGTTCCATAACCAATAACCAATGACCAATGACTGTTCACCTTGGACACCTGCTACAGTTACGGGTATGGCCCAGTACAAGATTTACACCCACTCCCATGGACTCCCAATAATAAAAATAAATAAAAAATGTGTCATTTCATACATTCATATTTGATCATGGTTACAGACTACAAGGGTGTGCTGAAAAGTTCATAGGATGAATAAGAAAGGGTTATGTCAGAACAATGAAACATTATACCAGGGGGATATGCACTGCAACACTGGTGAAATAAGTGTGCAGACTGCAGGGGTGACTATGTTGACAAATAAACCGCACTTGTCACTGCATCATGGTCAGTCCATACATTGTGAAAAATTAGGTAGTATCTTATTCTGACAATAGAGGTCTCTCTCCATACATGGATTCTCAGTTGCCATTTTGTGTCGATTATGTTGTATTTTTGGATAAAAGAGAAAAAATTGCAATGCCAGGCCACGTATTTGGACAAAATCATCACAAAAGCCTACGACTGGATGACAGACCTTTTACTTCCACACCTGGATACTGTAAACTAGTTTTTGGACTTCTTTTGTCATACTTTGTAATACAATTACTAAGGAATTAGAAACAAAACCAGAATAACAATCAGCATCAACATGCTTCACTGGTATTACAGGCACCGTTATATTTATATTGTTAAATCTTATATGACACCATAAAATGTTACTAATACTATCTACTACACCTAGGAGTACTATTCTCACTAACCAAAGTCATGTACAAGAGAGTCGTCAAATGAACTGCATTTAAAAAGTAATCTGATTAAAAAATATCACATTCCATCAGGTCCACTGAAGAATTTTGTTTTCTCAGGTTAGAAATGCTGGCATATCATGTGCACCTTCATACCATCCAAACCAGTTATACAAAACCTCAGTTCACTTCTGAATTTCACACAAGACGGTATCTAGGTTTTGGATTCCAGCAAAAATGACACTGAATATGTCACAGGTAAGAATGAAATTATTTTCATAAAAGTCATTTTCTTTAAGTGACCACATACAGTGTAGTCAAAGAAAGATGAAACTTTTTAAAGTTAATGCTTTTCATTTAAACATTTTTTTTGTCTAAGTTCATATACAGTAGGCATACAGTTTTAAACTATAGACAGTACTGAAGAAATGCTTTTGTCCTGTATTTTTTCCTTTTATGTTTTATAATAAGTTTTTGGCAGACAGTCTTATCTAGAGCCATTTACAGAATTCTATAACACTAAGTTTAAGTTCAGTACTTTTATGCCCAGATATTGTGATATATTTTATGTACAAACACATACTGTATATAGGATTCAATTTACAAATTGGGCAGGAGACACAGATGATACAGTATAATGTACACACATTTTATATCTCACTGAAATACTGTATAATCTTCATGAGAGCACTTCCATAGCTTATCTACAATATTTACAAACTGGTTTTCTCTCCAATTTTAGGACAAAGATGCCTTACAGTGGTGGCTCTCGAAGACATGTAAGTTTAAATTAAATATTAAATATGCAGGGTGACCCAATAAAACCACCCACAATTGAAATGTAAAAAATAGAAAAGGCCGTTCTATAGAACGTCGTAACCCCTCAGCCACGACGCCTGAAGCACAGGACAAACTTATACTGTGCCAAGGTCAAAGGTCACATATACAAATTACCCCATACACAGGTTTAGTTCATAAGGAGTGCCTATGTCACTCCACCTGCCCGCCAAGCTCGCCCGCCACGAAGCCAACGACAATACTCCACCAGTTATACCTGGCTGAGGGGTAAAAACCATTAAAGATAATGAAATTATTATTTGCACACATGAAACATCATTCAGTGTAGTTTTTATTCACCAGGTCTTAAACATCCTGATAATGGTGGCAGTTATTGTCTAAGCAAATGGAACAACAGTGGTCTCCTGCTGACTAGCAACCTAATCGGCTTCAAGAGTTTGAGGTCTATGAGTATGTCCTGGTAGCTTCACAGAAAAAAATCATAAGGGGTGACGTCAGGAGAATGGGCCTGCCACACAAAAACCCAATGAGATCACCTGATCCAGAAACATTTCTTACTGAAACACATCTTACTGAAACCACACAGTGAGTTCTTCAAGATCAAGGTGTTCAAGTTGTGGTTGGGCTACTAACACACCTTAGCACATTACTAATTTTTATGAGTTCAAATAATGATGAATAAAAACTGTATTGAATGAAGTTTCATGTGTGCAGGGATTGTTTTTTTTTTTTGGTCACACTGTATTTTGTAACACCACCTCTATCCCAGCATAAAGTATGGATTTTACATACATACTGCATTTAATTCCAAATTAATCCCATAAGTTACATGAATATCTGTCTGATATTGAATATGGACCCTCTTTCTTTTTAGGCTGTGAGGAAATTCCAAATGCAAAGGGAAATGATAGAGAGTAAGTGTGAATATAAGAAGTGTGTTTTGAATAACTGCTGATTTAAATGTCCATCACAGCTGAAGACACGTGAGGTTTTGTTTTCACCTCAATGGCATCATTATTTTTACATCATAGCTGTTGAAATGAAAGAATTTTGGCTCTTGCATTTGTCTTATTTATTCGTATTTTACCATGCCTGGCCACTTTTTGTGCCATTATGATTGCAAAAAATAGATCTCTTGAATTTCCACTCATTAATCCAGGTCTTCATCTACTTCTCTCTCCAGAGCCTTCAATCAACGAGCCAAAGATCTTAAAAACGCTCTTTATGTGTATGATTATCTGTTGAATGACCATGGAGAGAGGCTGTGGTGGCACATTATACAACTACAGGAAGTGGCTGATGACATCGACAAGGTCCATAAGGGGGTGAAGATAGCAAGCATTACTGGGGGAACTGTAGGAGCACTAGGAGTTGCAGCAGCTGTTGGAGGTGCCATATTTGCTCCATTTACCTTGGGGGCTTCATTAGCTGTGACTGCAGTTGGAGTTGGATTTACAGCAGCTGGAGGGGCCACCCTAGCCGGAGCTGCCATCACAAAAAAAGGCCATACCAATACGGACAGAAAGAAGGTGGAAACAATCCTGAAAGAACACAGTGTACAGATAGAGGAAATTGAGAGATGTGTAAAGTTTATTGGCACCAATATCGAGGGGCTGAATAAATATGACCTGTCCACGTTAACAGGGTTCGATTGGGAAACAGTGAAAATGGCTAGAATGGCAGGTAATCTTGGAGAACATGTCAGAATGGTCGGAGAAGTCAACAGGTCTTCAGGTGTAATGCAGGGCTTTGCGATGGGCTTGGACATGTACTCCAGTAAAGAAGACTCCAAGAAACTGAAGAAGCGCTCTGAGACCAAATTTGCTAAGAAAATTCGTAAAGTGGCAAAGCAGATGGAGGCCAGCCTTGTTGACCTGATGGAGTTGAAAAAAATGATCGGATCTGAGGGCATATAGACAAAAATTTGTGCATATGTTGAATATTTGGACTATCTACAAAATATTATTATTATTATTATTATTATATTGTAATATAATTATATATTTTATATATAGCATAGTGGTTAGCACGTCCGCCTCACAGCAAGGAGGCCTGGACTCGATTCCCAGTTCGGGTGTTTCTGTGTGGAGTTTGCATGTTCTCCCTGTGCTTGCGTGGGTTTCCTCCGAGTACTCTGGTTTCCTCCCACTGTCTAAAAACATGCACAGTAGGCTGATTAGCTGTTCCAAATCACCACAAGGTGTGAGAGTGAGTGCGAATGGTTGTGTGAGTGTTGGCCCTATATGACCTGGCGAGCTGTCCAGGGTGTACCCCGCCCTTGCACAGAGTCGGCTGAGATGGGTGCCAGCCTCCCCGTGACCCTAATTAGGATTAAGCAGCTTAGAGAATGAATGATGAATGAATGAATATTATTATTGGGTTGATTGTATATTCCATGTCTATTTTTGGAGATGCTTAGGCACCGACTGTGTGTTTGTGTTCTCCTTCTTCTTATTATTATATAAATAAAATGTACAGAGTTGAAACTGAGGTTGCAGATTTCTGAAGAGACAATTTTGTTGGTATGTGAATGTAGTGCAGCAATGATACTGGATTAACACGAGATGTTTGGTTTCTGAAAGAAAGTAAGAAAGAAAGAAAGAAAGAAAGAAAGACGTGTGTGGAGTCCATCATGCAAAACATTCAGCTACAACTCATAAAATTGATATATAACAATATGTATCACATTTATCACTGTGGCGAAGTGGTTAGCACGTCCGCATCACTCGCATGTTCTCCCTGTGCTTGCATGGGTTTCCTCCCACAGTCCAAAAACATGCGCAGTTGGCTAATTGGCGGTTCCAAATTGCCACTAGGTGTGAGAGTGAGTGTAATTTGTTGTGTGTGTTGGCCCTGCAATGGCCTGACGAGCTGTCCAAGGTGTACCCTGCCTTCACCCAGAGTCAGCTAATTAGGATTAAGCGGCTTAGAAAATGAATTAATGAATGTATCTAATTCTTTAATAAATAATATTTAGCCACCACATCGTTGACACCTTTGTTGTAATGGCACCCCCACTGTTTTTTTTCTTTTTCTATTCTGCAATCCAGTTGTACTAGTGTTTTAGTTATGTAAAGACACTTGTCATTGAAAACAACAGTGGTTTTGGTGCCTAATTCAGCGAATGTCTATAGAAAAGATTCATCAAAAGAAGCGAAACTAAAAAGAGCGCTGACAAGAGATTCCACATTCCATCCGGTCCTGAGAACCATTATAAGGCTGCCAGTACATCATACTTATGTACATCATATCACCAGAAGCTCGTTCCATTGCCGGCATTCACACTAGATGGTAGTTGGCATAGTAAGTCGTTGAATTCAACATTAACGTTGTCGAAAATGTCACAGGTAAGAATGAAAATGAATATTAAAAATTCAATTCAATTAATACAATTCTAGTTAAATTTAAAGTTGTAACCAGTGATCTAGGACTTGATGAACTTGTATTTGAAGTTAATACTAAATGAAAACTTTTTTTTTTGTCATTTATAGTTTCATATACAGTATGTAAGACTAAAAATAAAGATTATGTGAAAAAAATAAAACCTTTCCAAATCCTTTCACTTCTCTATCATATACATTTTGTAACTATGGCATGTAGCAGATGCCCTTAACACAGTGAGGTACCAGTTTGCATCATACCACGATTAATCCGATTCACTAGAGTTAATTTGCTGTAAATAATAAATAAATAAATGAGATTAATCGGCTGTGTTGGGAGTAGGGTTGCACAGAGTTCTTCAAGATGAGACATGAGAACTATGAAATATGGTGCAAGCTTTTTATTGATATCTGAACCTCTTCACAGGCTCCTGTTCCTGCTCCTAGAACCTGCCTCCCAAAGCAGGTGGGCATTTAACAATTCGTTATATTTTATACATCATGTTTATATAAAATTGTCTTTGTGTGCTTTTTTACCCACCTGCTTTGCTTACTGTTGGATCTGATAGGTCGTACATGTCTGTGTATAATGATAGCTGTTTATAATCCTTAACTCTATAAATGTATAAACATGGGACTATACCCTCTCAATTTTGAATAGATACAGTAACTCAAATATATGTCGTCCATATATATTGCTCCATAAACATCTTCACACAGATTTTTCTCAATGTAAATTTAAAAAATCCAGTTAGTAAAGGAGATCTCACTCTTTTGCCAAATAGCTTACATCTATTAGGGTCACGGTGGGGCCGGAGACTATCTCAGCCAACACTGGGTCAAGGTTGGGTACACCCTGAACAGCTCGCCAGAACATCACATACCCTTAGCAAAAACTAGTTTATTCAAGTGTACTACAAGTATACTAATTGTATACTAAAACTGACACAGTACACCTGAAGTTTACTTATTATATACTATATTTTATCTATTTCAGAATAGTATAGTGAAGTATACTCGGTTTATACTGAATAGTATAAAGAAAAGTCTAAGTACATCAATACTACAAGTTACACTTGTACCACAAGTTACTAAGTATACTTTTTACTTCTTTCTGCTACAAAGTATTGATAATATGGATTGAAGTACAGAAGGTCAAGTGACTCGTGTTTACATTTAGCAGAATAAAATATTTTTCACTACACTTTCACTACATTTGCTTTGAGGTATTACCCCTGTTATAAACTTATAAATATGTTTTATACTTGAAAGTATACTTTTGTAAACTTAAAATATCCTCATGAAGTATACCTAAAGTATACTTTTATTAAAAAATATTCCCATTTAGTCCGAAGAAGTATTAAGTCAGTATACTTTCTAGTACACTACTAGTATATGTTCTGTAGTATACTTGGTATACTTATACTCAAGTATACTTAACTAAATGAACTTCAAGTATACTGATTTTTGCTAAGGGTAGAGGAAACCTACAAAAGCACAGGGAGAATATGCAAACTCCACACAGAAATACATGGGACCGGAACCAAGGACCTTCTTGCTGTAAGGCAGACGTGCTAAACATTTCGTTTTAATGTTGTGAAATAAGTAATATTCCTGGTACAGATATGGTAGACTTGCAAAGCATGAAATATACATGTGCATACACAACACTGAGCAAGGCAACCACAAAGGCCCCTCCCTCATGTTTCCTAACAGTAAAAAATAACATCAATTAAAATAAGAATTTTATTTTTGGCCCAGTGTCTTAATGATGCGCTGCTTCATGCTCTCAAATAGCTTTGTGTGGTAATAAACACACCCACCTTACTAACACTAATCTGCATGCTCAGATCAGGCGCAGAGCAATAAACGGTAAAGTTAACGTAACATAAGCAATTCTGTTTAGTTTGTGTTACTATTGCAAATTAAGAGTGTGATATTTTGTGTCATGGTCATTTCTATGCTGTGTGTGACCCATGAATCAGGATAAGAAACCACCACCAGTCCCACCTAAAGACTACAAGATCACATCAGGTGGGCAATCCCCCAGTAAGGTGCAACCCTGCCCGTTTCCTAGATCTGACCAAAAGAGTGAAGGAGAGGAGTGCACTGGTGAGGTAATACGATGTATGATTTTCCTGTATAGGTGTATACAGTATATTTTTTTTATTTACACATATACTGTACACAGACACACAGACAGCCACAAAATTTGGTGTAAATACTGAAAATGATATATTTTGATACATTTCTATTCATTTAATAGAACATCAACAATACTTTTTATTCATTTCTTGTCACTTTTAATATTTTACAGATATACAGTATATAGATATAAGCAGATAAAATAATATCATTTTAATCTTTGCTAAGAATTGACCATTTCCTATATTTTATATGTGGTCAATATATTCAAGTGAGCAAGTGATGTCATGCCTTAAAATGAAATAAAAAAAAGTTTAGTTTGTTTTTCTTGTGCATCCCACAGACACACCTTTACAGTGTATTGTTTATTTTCATTTTTATTACTTTCCTTTCTCTTTTGAACTGCTCAAGTGTCATGGTTAAAATATGTCAATATAAGCTATAGAAATCTCATTTTAGTTTGCTTTTTTTTTTTTTTTGCCTCTCGTCCCATGAGGTATATATTAAAACAATTATGCACCTCTAGCTCGGTGGATGTCATTGAATTGAATAGTCTATTTATCCAAAGCATTACTGTTAATTATACTACATTAAGAGGCATTTAAAAAATGCAACATTGAAATAATTCCAAAATTTTATTATTATGTTTAACCAAATCAGTTAAATAATACACAAATCAAGAATAGACATTTCAGACACGGACAGTGGCGAGTAAAAACAGATTTCAGTGTCAGGACCATACCAACATGTGCTCTGAACGACGGTATACCTTCTTTCCTGAGCCTTCTGTGCACTGTACAAGCACTGATTGCAGTGAGTACCAGGAGCCACCGTCAGTGTTGCTGGAAGGAAATGGTCCCTCAGATGCATCACCCAGATACGACGGTCTTGTGCACGTGTAGTGACATGTGGCTGGCCAGGTCTTGGTCGGTCTCGGGTGGTTCCCATCTTGCTGTGCCTCTTGACAACAAACAAACATGTTTTGATCTCACGCTCCACTTGCTGGATTAATGAAGGAGTGACTAAGGTATGAGGCTTGTGATCGTGCCACATGCACACCCTAACTTGGACATTCAGTTTTACTCATGAGAAATTGGTAACTACGCCACACTTGAGTACTTAAAATTTGTTTACAAATGTTCATGTTTATATACATGTTGTACATTTGTGCTTGTTGCGTTTTTTAATGCCTCTCAGTATATTATCATCGTCTTATACACTTTGATCTTTCCTTTGCACAACTATATCAGAAACGCCTAGGAATTTGGTGTATAGTGTAGTCAGACATTCTAAGGCCAAAAGGATGTGACACCTGACAATCACACCCACATGTTGTTCCTCATCAAACTGTTGCGACAAGGCTGGAAGCACACATTGGACTAGAATGTCTTTGTGGTCCACACCTTATCCAGAAGCCCCCTGAGGACTTGCTTTGCCAAATTTTTAATATAGAAGAGCTTGATTGGTCTCCTCCCAAAGCCCTGAGCTCAACCTCCCTAAACACTTCAATGTTGGATGCACTGGAATGCCTGTTCTTCAATAAAACACTTGTGGCTGAATGGGCAAATCTCCACAGGTAGACATTATTACCTCCTTCAGTTTATCCACCTGTTGTGCAAGATAACTAAACAATGTATGCTTGAACTTGTTTTTTTTTTTAGAGTAGGCTGTAGTACAACTAACAAACCATTAAAATTTGGAGGTGATCCATGTATGTGATCATGTTGAAAGGAATTACTAAAAATCCCAAAAAATGCCTATATTATAATAAGTGGCAAAATATCCATCAGACACCCACTAGGGGGAGACATTTCATTATAACTATGCCAAGTCATAATAATCCATTTCTGTCTGGCAGAGGTACCTTACACTCTATGAGCTCAATAGATATTTCAATAAGACAGTTTAATACAAAAAATTAATATATTTCTGAATATATTACTAAATGTTGTTTGTTGTGTTTCGATAGGTGCAGTTGACTCGGCCACCTGTGATGAACCAGAAAAGTTATTTGATTCCAGGGCAGGAAGTTGCTCAAACTCAGAAGGAAGCAGAGGCTGCAGAGGTTGATGGCAAAATTCACAGTCAATTTTATATATTTAAATAATTTGAGAAGAACCATCACAATTTCCTTCTTGCCCCTTATATAATGCCCAGATTATAGAATAATAGTATATAATATATAACGCAAGTATATTAATTGTGGCACTCACTTATTTACTACTTTTCTCCTATCTATTAGGACAATGATGATATCATGGAATGGTGGTACTCAAAGGAACGTAAGTTGAATAATATTCTGTTAAAAGACTATTATGCTATATAGTACTATACTTAAACTAACTTGACACACATTTTATACAAAGACTTGAACAGTAAGCTACCACTACATGATATATCTGGCATGTAAATCTCAGTATAACACAAAGCTGCTTTACCTTTATAAAAATGCATTACAAACTACATTCCAGGTTAAACAAAATATACATAATGAGGATTTAATACCAAATGTGCACACAATTCGATTTGGACATCAGATGTAACTAAAGATCTTAGTGTTTATTGCTTCTTAAGAAGCTCCACCCCTAAACTTCATGAATGCACATTCCCACAACACACCTTGTTCAACTAATGAGTTTCATAAAAGCCTTTTTTCTTTTCAAGTGGGTGTTCAGGGAAAATTCGAAAATGTGTAGAACAAGGGGGTTGGGAACATCTCCAATAATTCGTCTATGTATTTTAAGCTATTGGATTGTCATTGAATGTACTGTGCATTTATTGGCTTCACAAAAATAAGCATAACTTCATTCATTTGATTTGATTTTCATTTGAATTGAACAACTTTGTCCATTATTAGGGTGGCGTGGTCTCATCTGACTCTGGGCGAAGGCAGGGCACACCCTGAACAGCTCGCCAGACCATTGCAGGGCCAACACACAGACAACACCATTCACACTTACACTCACACCTAGGGGCAATTTTAGAACAACCAATTAGCCTAATGTGCATGTCTTTGGACTGTGGGAGGAAACCAGAGCACCCAGAGGAAATCCACACAAGCACACACAATACACACACAGAAACGCCCTCGCCAAGCCCAGGGCTCGAACCCAGGACCTTCTTGCCGTGAGGTGGACGTGCTTACCACTACGCCACCATGCCACCCCAATGAGCATAATATATATTCATTCATTCATTCATCTTCTGAACCGCTTATTCCTAATTAGGGTCACGGGGAGGCTGGCGCCCATCTCAGCCGA
>JAOUQZ010067284.1:0-19082 GCA_028564935.1 Neosilurus hyrtlii
CCGGGAAGAGACCCCGGGGCCGACCCAGAACACGCTGGAGGGACTACATCTCTCGGCTGGTCTGGGAACGCCTTGGCTTCCCCCCGGAAGAGCTGGAGGAAGTGGCTGAGGAGAGGAATGTCTGGGAGTCACTGCTTAGGCTGCTGCCCCCGCGACCCGACCCCGAAACAAGCGGAAGAAGATGAATGAATGAATACTTAGTCGTTCAAAACTGGTGCCATGCCATATGGGCCATTTTCAGAAAAATTCATATCGCTAAGTGGCTAGCAAACATGTTTCAAAACCTGATTTACAAAATAGACCAGTTTAGGCAAACTGTTGAATAAAAACTCTTTTTCTGTATGACTGAAGAAAGAAGCAGTTTTTTATTTGAGCTGATTGTTCTTGTGGCATACCCAAAATATTTTTTGATTTTTAATGAAGAAAAAGCAACAGTAATTCTATATCAGTAATTTTTATGAAACAAAAACAAATTTATCATAATATAACTGACAGTAATTATTTCCAAACATTTGTAAAGTCCTTAAATATAGTAAGATGTCAACTAAAATATACATTTATTAAGTGAGTAAAAAGACTTCTTGAAACCATTTATGATATTAGTGAAGACTGTTGTCAGGCTAAAATATATAACATTTTACAAAAAAAAATATATAAAAAAAATTGCTTGAATTTTCTTACACTTTGGCTTTCTGTAAAAAATGTATCTCTGATTTTTTGTTGAATTAATTTACACAGTCAATCGCACAACAGCACTTTCCAATTTTCTATCTGCTTTATGCTTGTTTTTGTGGGATTCGATACCACCTACAGTGACGTCGCTTGCATTCTCTCTATTGTACTTTACGGCTTCACCTTCTGTCTTAAATGACATCTGAGAAAAAAGAGATTATGCAGCTGGATGAGATTTGTTATTATTACTAATGCAGGTGAAAGAAATTTGAGCTCCTTGTGTATCTTGCCTGCATGTATCCAGAGAAAGTGGGACGTGACATTGCATACAGGTGAATATCCTAAAATTATGTTATTTTAGCTACAATATAACTGACAATAAAATATTTATTCATTTCATATCTTATAAATTCCTATAAATATCTTATAAATATTCCTTATATTCTTTCATATTCTCTCAGTAAGTACTTATTTTCACCAGCTTGTCCTCCATATTGTTTTGCCTTGCTTTCTTATGAATGTAAAAAAAAAAAAGAAGATTTTTTTAAGTGTTTTTGGTTCCCAACTATGAAAGCATTTCTCTAATCAAAGAAATAAATTTTTTAAAAAGGGGCATCATCAAAAAGGATCACAAGTTCAGGCAAAACGACAATAAAACACACATACAAGCGTGAAATCACCCTTGTTCCTTCAGTCTTTTTGTTTGTGTGGCTTGAATACATATACGCTGTGTCAGACAGATGTACCAGCATCGCTAACAAGAACATTCCAGCAAACAGAGAAAAAGAAAGAGGACAGAAACAGCAACAACATTTTAGCATCAAAACACTCATGCGTGCCAGCAGATGAGACGACTGTGATCTGCAGTCCCAACCACTTCGTTCACTGAAACCAAGGCTCATAAATTCAGATGCATAATGTAGCGCAGTCGTGAAGATACACAGTATGCTTCACACATCCTGCATCCGTTCTCTTTCAGTGAAGTGTGTTTTCTGACCCATATCCCCTAATTATTTTCCTTAATTTGGTCACCAGCCAATTCTGAGTCATTCATTAAGACCTGAGTCACATGTAAGAAATCACGTCTGAATGTACAAGTGAATTTTCTTTTGAAGGTAATTGAATATATTCGAACTGGACCTCGCATATTTTTGGAGGTATTTGGTTGAATTCGAGGTAAATGGTCTTGGAGAAAGGTTTTGGACATGCTCAAAATTTGGTGCAAATTCAGAGTGGCTCGAACATGCGCAAACAGCTTCGGAAGCAGTTTGTTTCTTTTTGCTCGTTTTCGAACGGCTCAAACAACGTTTTCCGCTCCTTTTTGCAAAGAAAATCCTGCGAAATGATGCACAGGTCACGCGAATCTGCCCCTTCTATAAAGAGGCAGCTGGCAGGACAGGCTATTGGAGTTCTAAAGAAAAAAATCTGTATATTTCCTACATGCAATGTGCCTAATACCATCTCACACATGTATTATATTATAATCATATAATATTATTTTAAAATTTAAATGGTTGTTCCGTTGCCAGTGTACCTACTGCTCAGGCTGCTTTTCACAACAGACAGAGCAAATGCACATCTCAGATCCTTTGCATTTGTGCTAGAATATCTGCCCAATTCTTTGGGGTGTATTACAGGGGACATATGGGAAATATATGTAGGCTATGCAGTAATCTATTGCTGTGTTTTTTATTTACTTTTCCCGGAATCACTAATTCAACTTGGATTTCCCACATAATCCCTTATCAGCGCGAGTTGGAAAGCTCATCTACTCTGTTTTGCATGTCCAAAATTGATAATAAATCCCCAGGTTTAATTATTAAAAACCTCTAAATGGTAAGGACATGCAATGAACCCATTGCAGAGGAAAGCGCAGTTTTTTACCTGCAGCTCTGCGCTCCACTATATCACACACATGTCTGTGTTTTAGCTTCAAACCAGGCTGGCTGATATAGCCGCTGTCCCATGAGCCAAAGCTGAGCAGCTCAAACTCAACCACCACCGGAACCCACTGGACTCGAAACAATGAAATGGAGGTTACACATAAAATATTCAGGGAAAAAAGCATTAATTCTTCAAGAAAGAAAACACTTGGATTTGTTTTAATGGAAGGTTCAATACAATATATGACACACAGCCAGTGCAGGGTCACGGATCCTCAATGAAAATCTATATTCATTCATTTTCTGAACCGCTTAATCCTAATTAGGGTTGCGGGGGAATCTGGCGCCCATTTCAGCCAACTCTGAAGTGACAAATCCACCTACTGTCACAGCTAAAAATCTGTAATATCACAACTAGCATCTAATAATAAAAAAAAATAATAAAAACTCTGAACAGTGGCAGCTAAATGCACCCAGGGTGCCCTCAACAGTAGATAAAGACGATCAAATTCTTTTTTTTCTTATCACGGGATGTATTAGTAAGAATGGAGCACAATGAAAGAATTCATACACAGACAAGAAGAACAAAACAAACTTAGCACTGACAGTAAACTGAGGTCAGGATCAAACTGAGGACCCTGGAGCTGTGAGACAGAGAAGTTACACACGACATCATTGCACTACCCTGCCTTTATTCCTGACTACGAAAACATCAACTGGGCACAAAAAACCCCCCAAAAAGAAACAAAAACTGAATGCTGAGTGCGCACATCTGTTTATTCATTCATTTATTTTCTTAACCACTTAACCCTAATTAGGGTCGCGGGGAGGTTGGCACCTATGTTAGCCGACTCTGGGTGAGGGAAGAGTACACCCTGGACAGCTTGCCAGGCCATCGCAGGGCAGAAACATGCTGACGGCTATGCAGCCTACTCTTGACGAAAATCAGAAATGGCTCTTTTACATGCCTCTATCCATAGACATTGAGAGACATGGCCGGCATTTGATAACCCAGTTAGCTGCACTGGGGGTGATAATCTACATTCAAAAATATTCAAAGGTTTTCGAAAAGACTGTGCATTTTTTCAGCTAGCTGAAACCTATCCATTCATTTAATTCATTTTCATTCATTTTCTGAACCGCTTAAACCTAATCAGGGTCATGGGGAGGCTGCCGCCCATCTCAGCCGACTCTGGGCGATGGCAGGGCACACCCTGGACAGCTTGACAGGCCATCGCAGGGCGGAAACACACACAAATTCGTTAAATTCACATCTGATTTCTAAATGTGAAATGTTTTATATATAAATGTTTAAATTATATGTGATACATTTTTCAGCAGTGGCATAGTGGTTAGCACATCCGTCTAATAGCAAGTAGGTTCTGGGTTCGAGTCCAGGCTTTACTTCAGGGAGTGAGAGTGAATGGTTGTATGTGTGTTGGCCCTGTGATGGACTGGCAAGATTTTTGGGGTGTACCTAATTACCTTATTGGAGATAAGCTCCTGCCTCCCTGAGACCCTGGGATGGTAAAGGGGTTTGGCAAATGAATAAATGAAAATTAATCAGCTTGGACTGACATATTTTTGTATGTACATTTGTTCACACAAGTTTCTTATTCAAAGAAATGTATATTCTTCTTTAAAACGCTATGTCACGTCAATGCCGAGGATCCAAGTCATGGCCAACACAGGCTACAATTCTCACTCTCGTTAATCACGCTAATTTCACACTAATCATGCACACCTGGAAGCTTACACAATCACACTGATTGCAAAAGCACACATAACAGCACAGCTCAGTGTGAACCATACACTGATATTCTAGTGCTCTAGCTTCCTGCTTGTTTTTCTGAAGTCATGAACCACGCTGAAAATGTGACTTCATGAAATATAATAAAGCATACTGTAAACAGACAGGAGAAACATAAATAGATAAGCCTTCTAACACTAATCCTGCAGCCTTGATCTAGCTATTCAGGAATGCTAAGCTAAATGTTCAGTATTATCTGTAGCCTTGGCCATGTTTTAATGCATGACTCTTTGATTAAAATGGCAAACAGAAATCAATAAAAGGCTGACAGTTGAAAAGAGCAGAGAGAAAAATCAAACAGCCATTACTTTCATCCCAATCCAGTTAACCAGTTCGATTTTTATTTGTCATACACAGTATTAATAGAGTGTGCGAACCTGAACATCAGAAAATGCCCAAGCAAATAAAACACACAAGATAAACAAGAACAGTTGGAAAGCACAAACCTCCGACAAGCCCAGCAATCCACCATATGCACCAAAATGTCAAAAATCTTCCTATCTCACAATGTTAAAGAATCTTTAAAAAAATCCTGGATGCAGAATTTTATCTGAATTATCACAAAAGTCTAATGGAGTCTTCCTTGTCCAATGCCCCACCTCTGGTAGACATCTCTAGAAAATCCACACATAACTTTTTGCATAATTCTGCAAACAAACACACAAAACAAGGGTAAGATATGACCTCCTTGGCAAACATAAGAATTTCTTTCTTTTATTAGCATAATTCTATGGAAATAAACTATTTGCCATCCTGAAAAAAAAAAATAAACACAAGTGATCTGCTGTGATGCCGACAAGCATAAACTTGAACTACAACAAGAACGGTCCAATCATTTTAGACCAAAAACATTAAAAATAACAATTGGTTGCCAATAAACGTGGGATTGTCCAGGTCACTGACACCTGTGTCCCATGTAAATTCTGACTCCAGTAAATTAGATTGCAATCACCTAACTGCAAAACATTTAAGCAGGAAGTGCATATGTGTTCAGACAGAAATTAAAGCGGAATGAAAGGAAAAATTATTTTCACCATCAGGTAGTTTTAAATTATGTCCACAAAGTTGCAATCTGCTAAAATCTGTTTGATAGTCGGCATGATACTGTTTGAAAAGGCCGACATTTCATTTCACTCTCACAGCAGTTCAAAAAGGCAAGATGCCAGCAGTAATAAGACTATACTGGTATTAAACTAACAAATCAGATATAAACTAATGAACTTCTGAACAAAATACAGTACATACATATAATACACATTTAATGCACACACTTCCGGGGAACTTTCATATCTCACTCTCACTCTTACATCTCACTCTATCATCACTCTCACCCCACTTTTCAGAGTACAATGTCAATGCCATTTTGATTTTTCCACAATGAAGGTTTTAATAGGAATTATTAACGATTTTTGATGGGTATGGTACGAAGCCCGTAAGGAGACACAGAAAGAAAAGAAATCAAATATTGGTTCCTCGTGCACACAAGAAAAGTATCTAGTGTGCATGAAAAGCTATCTGGTGAGCACGAGAAAGTGTTACGTGCACCCGAGAAAGTATCTGGTACGCACAAGAAACTATAGCGTGCGCACAAGAAAGTATAAGCTATGTATATTAATGGAAATACGTGACTTAATTGAGCTGTATTTTAACCTTGGACCCATCTATAATAAATATAGAAAGTTTCTTGTGCGCACCAGATAGTTTCTTGTTTTCCTCTGTGTCCCCTTACGGGCTCCGTAGTATGGACATAAAGTAAACATGCAGGCCTTTAATAAGTTTGGGTTTAATTCCGCTTGAAGATAATTTAATCTGAAACCTGTTTTAGTGCTGAGTGACTATCAGAGGCAGTGTATAAGTTGGGAGTGGGGTGACGGGTAGTGCACCTGTACCTTCAAATGGGTGAGAAGGGTCAGAAGAAAGCACTGTTCCCTGTATTCCATATAAACAGAATCATAGACGCCTATGACTGGCTGGTGTTGCTATGATTGACAAGGTGGAGTGAGTATGCCCCTCCCAATTGCCCTTTTGCCTGTGAAACTGTCAGGATTTAAGCTTACATTCTCTCAGTGTAGGGTGGATTTTCTTTTTGTTCAGTCTGACCTCTGTTACAGATGAAAATCACTACAGTGTCATTTTCGAGTTGGAAAGTCCAATTCATAAACAATAAAGCTTACCTATGGTACACTATGATGTACACTCACTATGATGTCCCCTACACTCTTGATTAGTTTTTCTACTAACTATGGAAGAGGACATGTGTAATCTTTTTTCTTAAAGAAATTAATGTCTTGTTGTTGCTGTACCCCTTACACTCGTTAGTGTTGCATCACATAAGAAGGAGACTCATGCACACATTATTGCATTAAAAGAGGATTAAGGTTGGTGAGCAGACCTGAGTAAAGAGCCAATAGAGTTTCATGTGCTTGTTCCCTGCGTAGCTGCATTCCAGCAGGCGCGGACGCCCATTCACATCCACCAGGCACTTGTTATCATTGTCATCGATGGTTGGGCTCATGACACCGACCCGTAACTGCCCCGAGCTGGTGTAGTACACATTCTGAAATGGCATTACGGAGCATTTATAATATTTCTAGCTTAGAGGCAGCAATATGGTACATACATAAGAGTAAAATGATTACACAGAGATATTACATTTTTCACTAAATGCGAAAGGCAAAAAAATAAGCCAGCCATGTTTAAACCTTTTTCAGAAACACTTAATAATAAAAAAAACTGAGCCTTACAGTTAGAAGTTTATGAGTAAAGCTGCTCATGATTAAAAAACAAAAAACAAAAAATTAATTCACTTAATACACATACAGTGTTAAAAAAACATATTTTATATATTCATTATACACAATGAAGACCTGTTCTGGAAAAAACTCACAAAAAAGTTACTGGAATTAATAGAGAATTATTTTCTTTCTGCTGCATTGAATAAATATGTGCACAGATATCTGTGTGGAAGAGAAAAAAACCCCAAATCATCCAGCAGTTGTTGTGTGTTTGATAAGGATTAGTAATGCATGTGTCTTCATCCCGCTAAACCCAGAATCGATGCTAATGCTCTAATCCCTGGCTCTGGTGGAAAATGAGGCATTTTCCCCAACAATCTCTGGGAATGTTTTTACAGACATCTGTTCTAATTGTGAGAGGGAAAAAATCTCAAGTTAGATTAGTCTTTAGCCTAGATAAGATTAAAAAAAAAAAAAAATTAAACAATTAAGCTCATGAGCTATATATCGTGTTTAGAACTGGATCCTGTGAGAGTTGCAAAATCGATCTGGCGGCATCATATCTGTGTAAAGTGAACGTGCACAGCAAATAATGCCACCATGATATTTCATCAGCATCAGTTTACAGACTGTACTGAAATAAACTCACCATAACACTTACTGTAAAAAAAAAAAAGAAAAGAAAAAAAAAAAAAGAAATGTTGAAACAGATACTGATTCTGCTGCAATATTTATGAGTAGGGTTTGGGATCCAGGCATCAAAGACACCAAAGAGGGCTATACTTCCAAAAATACAAAGAGATAGGTTCAGGACCTGCTTTCTATATTTAGATGCAGCACGGTGCTTAGTCCTTTACTCCAAAGATCTGAGTCGATATTGATCTTGGTGTTTGGTAAAGGCACCTTGTCATTTTCGCTGTAATACGTGGTTTTAAAAGAAGCTTTCCAAATATGACATGTTCCAAAGCAGTCAATAACCTGGCTTTAAACAGACACTCAGAGTTCAGGTCACGTTCCAGTATTAAACTTCATTTCATTTCTCATACAAAGGCTGAAAGGATAATTCAAAGGCAAATTGACAACAAAAACTCTTCTCCAGAGGAACGGCACACAGTGAGTGAGCATGTTTATAAGTGATTTAAAAACTGTGTAAATGTTAATATGTGCAAAATCCAAAAAGGAAACTATGTAAAATGTGTTTCGTGTGCACTAAGCTGAAAAAACTTTCAATAACAGCAGCTCTGATAGTAGATAACAGGTTTTCATTATTATTATTAATTTAATTCATTCATTTCTTTAATTCATTAATTCTTTTCCTCCTCATATATATGGTATACAACAGATCACGGTGTCACAGGGTGTATTTATCTATTTTATGATAAATAAAATAGCTACCTCCTGAACATCAAAAAAGCTGATAGTCATATTTGGTGAAAAAAGGTCTTATTCTTAAAAAAAAAAAAAAAAAAATGGTCCAAACCAACAAATGCTTTTTGTGTCTAGTATGAATCAGAAACAGCACTAGCTGTATAGCATGCTAAGCTAATTGAGCTCACTTATTATTAATGTTATTAATATTATTAATATGATTTGATAAAAAATATACATACAAGTATCACAGTACATACAGCTATCAAACACACATAGTCAGAGTACCAGTTTCAAAATTATTGGCACAGTTAATATCACAGTTAATATTTGGAGAGAGGGTTGAATTTGAGTTCACTCATCAACCACTCATTTGCTGAACCGCATACTCCTACTAGGGCTGCGGGAAGGCTGGTGCCTCTCTCAGCCGACACTGGGCAAAGTCGGGGTAGACCCTGGGGGTACGTCCTTGGAACAGCCAGTTATCCTGTTGTGCATGTCTTTGGACTGTGGGAGGAAGCCGGAGTACTGGGAGGAAACATACAAACATGGAGAGAACTCCACACAGAAATGTCTGAGCCCAGGAATCAAACTGAGAATCTTCTTGCTGCGAGGCGGACATGCTAACCACTACACCACCGTGCCACCTGAATTTGAGTTGAAAATGTAAATGAATGAGTGAAATGTTCTTTTACCCAGATTAGCTTCAGCCAGTTATTTCTTATTCCTGACACAGAAAACAACAGAAATATGTCCAGCAGGTACAAAAGATAAACTAAGGGAAAAGCATTTACTGAAACAGCACTTTCACCAGACAAACAGCTCTTTTCATCCTTTTGGCAGGTACAGAAGAAAATACTGGAAAAGGACCAAAACAGAATGAAATACACTAAAACAGAAGCCTGTGCAATGATGTGCTTCATTCGGCTCAGCAGGAAAATAAGCAGCACTGAGCGAGTGAAAATTGGCTTCATATCCACTGACAGAACACATTGAGGTTAAGGACATTATACGCTGCCTTCCATAATTATTGGGACCCCTCAAAAAACATAATATATATTTTATTCAATCATTCAACAATGTATATATTAAATGATTAAATGAGTTGTCCCCCCATTGCAGCTAACTGGGTTATCAAAGGCCAGCCATGTCTCTCACAGTGTCACACGTCTGTGGTGAGAGGCATGTAAAAGAACCATTGCTGACTTTTGAAGAAAGTTGGCCATTAGATTGTCGTCAGTGTGTTTCTGTGTGAATGGTTGTGTGTGTTGGCCCTGCGATGGCCTGGTCAGCTGTCCAGGGTGTATCTCGACCACGCCCAGAGGCAGCCAAGATGGGCACCAGCCTGCTTGCTACCCTTATTAAGATTGAGCGGTTTAGAAAATAAATGAATGAATACAAGAGGTGTGAGAATTAAAATTTCAAAATTCAAACCTCAGACCCCACAAACAAATACAATGCTGACCTACTTCCTGGTATATCTACAAAGCAGAATGTTCTGTGTTAGTTAATTTATAACATTCTACATTAGCTTTTCCTTTTTTTCACTTTTTTTTTCATCACTTGACTGTGGTAGAATTCTCACATAATCCTGTAAGGTCTAATATGAATATTAATGTTGCATTAAAACTGTCAGCAATCCCCCCACTTTCATGTCTTTATTCATCTTTTAAATGTAAAGACCATAATGATTATGATAATGATGAACTATAGTAAGTGCCAAAGTTAAGGTTCTGTAATAAATAAATCCTTCACCCCTCAACGCTCTGCTTGAGTTGTTTTTTCACCAATTATTAACTAAACTTAGGGATGAATAGATATGTTCATGTAGTCTATAAGCACAGCCTGTTTCATATGGTGCTCTGACATCAAGCAAATGTTTCACCACAACTGAATGGCTGCAGTATAACACTTTGGCATCAGTGTGTCTCCTCATTCGAGTGTACTTAAGCATGATGTTAGCAGCTGTGAGCTTTTCTGCTAACCGAACAAAATGCTAATGGACTTTTACAACCTCACACTAAATGTTACTAGTGGATCATCCCATATCAGTATCAGAGCAGAGAGAGACAGAGACAGAAAGAGAGAGACAGAGAGAGAGAGAGATAGAGAAAGAGAGAGAGAGAGAGAGAGAGAGAGAAAGAGACAGAGACAGTGAAAGAAAGAGAGACAGAGAAAGAGAGACAGAGAGAGACACACACAGAGATAAAGAGACACAGTGAGAGAGAGAAAGAGAGGGAGAGATAGATACAGAGTCACAGAGAAAGAGAAAGTGGGAGAGAGAGATAGTGAGAGAGAGAGTGAAAAAGAGAAAGAGATAAAGAGACAGTGAGAGAAAGAAAGAGAGACAGAGAGAGACACACACAGAGATAAAAAGACACAGTGAGAGAGAGAGAGAGAGAGAGAGAGAGAGAGAGAGGGAGAGATAGATACAGAGAAAGTCACAGAGAAAGAGAAAGTGAAAGAGAGAGAAAGAGAGGGAGAGATAGTGAAAGAGAGAGAGATAGAGAGAGAGAGAGAGAGACAGTGAGAGAGGGGGAGATAGAGACAAAATCAGAGAGACAGAAAGAGAGAGAGAGAGAGAGAGAGAGAGAGAGAGGGAGAGAGAGTGAGAGAGAGAGAGAGAGAGAAGACATTTGATTGTTAGATAAATGGTGATATGGTGTGGATAAAGCACAATGTCAAAATGAACTCTACACTAACTTAAACTAATATTAAAAATACATAATTAATAATAATTTCTTTTTAGCTTAATATCAACAAACGCAATTGCTCCGGACATGCTGATATTTTTTCTGTGTATTTTTGCTGATGCATAAGCAAACAGCATTACACATTCAGGCAGAGCTATGGGGAAGAGAGAGCTGGGAAAGAGCTATGGGAAAATAACGAGTCAGGGTTTATGGATTTATTATTTGGGAGGGTTTCACTTTTTCCCAGCACGTCTTTGTGAAACACAGCAATCACTCGTGATACGGTGGTGACACGCAGAAATGCAAGCACAGCATAATGCAGAGGGAGAAAGCTGCTCAGTCTTCACACCAAACACAATGGAGGAAAAGTTCCAGATGACGTGTAATTAAAGATTTTTCCATAAAAGTAACAATACGATTGTGCTGAGTCCTTTCTTTTATTGCTCGCCCAAGTAAGGCCTCGATGGCGGACTGTAGATTATTTAAAAGCCGACAAAGAGATTCACATTTAGTCATTTTGGAAGGTAATGCTCTTCCAAAAGACAGAGTTGCAAATGATAAGGGCCAATATTAATAATAATAATTATAATAATAATAATAATAACTACATAGAGTGTAAGGTACCTCCACCACACAGCATGGATAATGTAACAAATTATTCCTATGTCGATGCTGGTTTTAATTACCTTTGTGCTTTTTTCTTTTACAAGAGAGCTGGGGTTTGACCTTTCAAGGTCACTCAAGGTAAAGTTAATTGTGTCATTTGAATGATATTGCTCATATTGTTTACTATTAGTGTTCCACTGTAACGGCATGACTATCGGCACTCAATTCGTGAATTATCTCCAGAATTAGGTAACCTTGCTCTGACCCTGGCCTGTGACCTTGATATTCCAAAATCTTAGGGACTCAGGTAATTTCTGCATAAAGTTTGGCAAAAATAATTGAAATGAACAAACTGACAAACACACCCAGAGAGACAGATGGACAAATACTGGTGATTACAATTCCACTGACAAAACTCTTGTTGTTCATTAGTATTTATAGAGCAGCATAGCTCAAAATATACTAATACAGTTATTTTAGTACATTTTCTACAAGATCAGTTCTTACAGCTGTAAATCACACACTTATACTATTCTTTGTAATAATAACAGCCATGGGTGGCAAGGTGATGTATTGATTAGCTTGTCCGCCTCACAGCAAGGTCCTTGGTTTGAGCCCCGGGCCCTTCTGTGTAGAGTTTGTATGTTCTCGCCAGGCTTACATGGGTTTCCTCCCACAGTTCAGAGACATGCATGTTAGGCCTACTGTCTGTTCCAAATGCAGGGTGTTCCCTGTTTTCACCCACTGTATGACCCTCATAGGATTACGTGGTTGAGTGAGTAACTGAGATGATAATATCAGCCATTATTATCGCTTCTATAATTTCTAAACAATGTTCAAAATTCAAAAACATCTGCATCGTGCTGTAAATAAAATTATAAATATTTATAAATAACATAATCAGTAAAAATCCCAACTGATATACAGTAAAAGTAATATAACACTTGATGTTATTGATTTTTATATTTATTTATTTATTTTTGTATCGCAGTAAGTGCTTTTTCTTAAATAGAAAGAAGTAATGTTCTATTTCCTTTTCTCAGAGAACTGAACTGGATTATTTAACAGATGTTTTTTTTGTTTAATTCGCACTCTCTCTGACTGCTTCAGGCTCAAAACTATACATTCTCAGCTGAGAAACCAACACGTTGTTTCATTCATTCATTTTCTGAATTGCTGAATCCTAATTAGGGTCACGGGGAGGCTGGCACCCATCCCATCGCAGGGACGCTGAGAGCAACCCAATGGCTTCCTACTCTTTTTAAAAGTCAGCAATGGTTTTACATGCCTCACACCACACACAGTGAGAGACATGGCTTTGACAACCCAGTTAGCTGCATAGGGGGAACAGCAGTGAAAACTTACTAATAGTGGGGCTTGAACCCCCAACCTTTGGGTCAGAACGCCAGCATGCTATCACCGGGCCACCACTGACTGCCAACAATTTATATTAAAAACAAAAAGAATCAGAACCTGCAGGATGGATTTGATCATGATTTTACACATTGCTTTGACTTGGACACCAATGTTGATTAAAACTGGAGAATGAGTATTTTAATAAAAAACCCCATCATACTAATGAACTATTAACTGGGGGGAAATTTCAAGGAAAAATGTTCGACAAGGTATTTCAAGGTTTTCATTTATAATTTCAATCCAAAAAAATGTAAAACTGTTTTTAAAAAGATGTTTAATAATTACAGAATACAGAAAACAGCTATTAAAAAAGTTCTTATAATAAAAGTGTACACTTTTACACGAAACAGTGGCAGTCATGAAGAAAATGAGAGTGGGCGCTAACCTGAGGTGTCATGCCGTGACAGAGGTACATGATGGGGATGTTGTCTGAGTCTGGCCCCTGATCCACACACAGATCCGGCCTCAAGCTATTTTTCAGCTGCACAATCAGAGCATGCAGAACAGGTAAAAACATATATTATGCATTCAGAATCTGTTTCGTCTGCTCTGCTTTCTAATGGCCACTGTGCTTTCCTCAACACCCTGCAGCACAGCTTGTCTTTGTCCATAAAGCAGAGCTCTTAATCACGCAAATCCATAAAGGAACAGCAATTAGCACTTTTCTCTAACAGCCTGCTGTAATACCAAATTTTAAAAAATGAGAAAAGTTAATGTTAATATTGGCTGCCTGAAGAAGAGGATTTCTCGTAATATAATGTAATGTAATCATAAAACAGGTATTAAAATATTAAAGGTATAAAATCCATTCTGAATCAATTATTTATTAAACCTTATATTGAAAACATTATATTTAAAGGCATTCTGTTTCATTTCTTGCCTTCATTTCTTTTATTTTCACTACCACATTACCCACAATGCTACATCACTACCTACTGATAATGGTGTACAGGTTTTAGCCCTTGATTCCTCTCTAACTAACAAGAGCACTGCAGCGGCACTTTAATCCTTTATGCCAAGGTCCCACATAACTTTTTGTTATGTGAGACCCGTAGCTGGAATTACCACGGCCACTGTGCATCCATTCTGCCACATTTTCGCTATGGTCTCTCTCTCTCAAAAATACAAGCACAGGAAATATGCCCTTGCTTGAGAAAAATGAGTATCTGCGATAGCATACATCACAGTGTTTATGTCTCATATCCTTCTTGCTGTCCATCCTGTCCTTTCATCATCAGTCATAATACATACCGTCATAATACATACCGATCAGCTTTTGTGTGTTCTAGTGTCACTACGTTGTCAGTAAAACAGGTAGCATTCTTTCCATTCTGTACCTATGATGAATATTTCATGGTTTCATTTGTAAAGTGTGTTTTAGTGGTAAAAAAAAAACCCACACATCAATTTGCACACACACATATACACATAAGGGCAATCAGGAATATCTATTCATGCTAATCTCTATGTTTTGGGATTGTGTGAGAAAACTGGAGCACAGGGAGGAAACTTACACAGAGACAGAAGGAACACTAAATTGGACACAGAAACGCCCTTGCTGGCCACAGGGCTCAAACAAGAACCTTCTTGCTGTGAGGTGAGTATATTATCTACTACGCCACCATACGGTCCATTAGCTACATCTATTGGGGAAAAAGTCAAAAGTGTAGATAAAGATTTTTCATGGGCGGATCTAACTAGTGATGGTCAACAAATGTGACAGGATGACAACATATAGCATGCTGCCATCTGATTTAGTTCAGATGCATGGGTAGGGCCTCTTTACTTATCTAGTGGCTCCCAGCCAATCATTTTATATGTAAGTGGCAGGTAGCATTAGATAAATTGCGCCTGGTGCCAAGTGCCCTCAGGTGATCCGGCTTCTGGCAGTGCCACAGACCACTGCTGTTGGGTTCACGACTGTCTTCAGGCTTGATTTTCTCTCCCTGGGAGGTTTTCCATAATGGACTGCTGTCGGTATGCTCATTCATTATTTACGCATTGTCTGATCATGTGATATATGCCAAACAGGTGTTCTGTTTTAGATAATCACCAGTTGTAACAGAAGCACCAAAGATTCTCGCTGGCCCAGAGTGAATAGCAGGACAGCCTGTTTGCTAATGGTTGTGCATTAAATGGACTCTGTTTCTACCATTCTGCTCTGATGGATGTCTGTTTATTGATTGTTTGTTATCACAGACTGTGCATATCATCAGTGCCCTGTGTGTATGTGTGTGTGCATCTGTGTGATCACGTGTGAACTTTTGGAATAATAGTCATATCAGAGTGCATCTATTTCAATTGTGAGTCCTGTGATTTCTGTCTAGTGGTTTATCTGTCTGGTATGTAATAAATTCCTTTTCATTGGACACATATCTTGTGCTCTCACTTGTGGGACGACCCTGAATGAACTGTTGGGTAATGGTAACTGGAAAATGCTCTGAGTGTGTGTGTGTGTTCACTGTTTACATGTATGTGTGTGATCACTTTGGACGGGTTAAATGCAGAGGAAATAACTTGCCCTGCGGGATTAATAGAGTGTAGCAAAAGAACTAATTTTTCTGGGTGCAATCCCCAGAGTGACAAAGTCAGACTACAGGTACTTTAGATACCACCTCTCTTCTTTCCACCTCATGCCACAAAGGATGAATACGGTAATGGTGGAGAACCTGCAGGAAAGGGTACATTTTTGTCTACATACCTCAGAACATGGGAGAAGGCTTAGTCATAATTGATTAAGAGCCACATGGAGAACCATGCTAGGAGAGACCTAGTTAATATAGTAGTTAACTGGTATTTTAAAGCTAGTGGTTGGGTTACAGGCTTCATTGCATGCACCCTTGTCTAAATATAAAAGTTGTGGCTGGTGGGAAAGCCTGGGGCAAGAAAATGTCCTTTAATCTTAAAACCCCAGAAGCTCTTGTTCTGCTTTACGAGAACCTGCTCACCTTCCCTTTTATTTTTGAGTGAACATTTTTCATCAATTTAAATGCCAGCACTCCACCAAAAGTACAAAAGATCTTCTGATCTTTTGTATTTAGAAACATTTCAGCGTTTGCTTACCTCACCATAAGCGATGGTGTCATCGTATGTTCGCATTTCAGTGTAAATGTTCTTCAGGAACCAGTGGAAGGGCCGACATTGCAGCTTCTCCCTCAGGAGCTTTCTCTGGCTGATGTCACCTATATCGATCACTGAATCCTACACACACACACACACACACACACACACACACACACACACACACACACACACACACACACTTATGCCACCAGAATGGAGATGAAAGAACTCCACCAAGAAGACCAACAGGAGTTTCTGCAGTGGATTAGCAACTCCATCACAACACAAAAAATGACTTGCAATATCCTTCCTTTCAGCCGTCATCAGATGTCATCATTGTATGCCAGTGATTTGTCTTACTCCTAAGACACAACATGTTTCCTGAGACAAGATAGAATAGCTGATTTTTTCCTGCTGTGTTTCAGGTTATAAAACCAAATTGTTCATCCAACTGACCCTGTTCAGGGTCATCTCTCTCAGGACTACACAACATTGGCAGGAAGCAAGAGTAACCACTCAGCTGAAGGGTTTTTGGGAGGTAGGAAGAAACCGGCGAACCCAGAGAAAACCCAAGCTCAGGATCCAACCCCAAACCCTGAAGCTCTGAGGAGATAAAACTTCCCATGGTACCATTAAGATGATATACTCTGTGTTACTTTCAAAAACATATCTACTAATGGTTTTAATTGTTTCACCTGCAGTGGAACGTTCCACGCCATGTAGACATGGTTCTTGAACTCGTCCATCCACACCTCGGCCACTCGCAATGCGTTCCTGCGCACATGAGCTGCCAGGTCGTCTGTGTATGGCTTGTGGGCACGCTCGATGTGAGCTAGTCTGGAACAGGGGAGAACCTCAACACTACCTCCACACAGCCATACCTGCAAACACACACATACACACACACATAAATATTGGTTTTTTTACCATCAGAAATTAAATTGCTGTAGGTATTACTAAGGTCACCTTAGTGTAAGGTAATACATGACCATCAGGAGGTTATGCTTATTGCCAAAATATATCCAAATCTTGTTGAACTCTGCCTGAAACTTCACAGCTGAAGATGTTTTTTCTTTTGCCATCGTGCCTACTACTGCATCAGAAGCGAAACCTAATGTGGTGTTCTGTTCGTAGTCCATCCATCTAAAGATCTAGCATGTTATGCATTTTGAGATGCTTTTCAGCTGAACGTGGTTGAAGAGAGTTCTTAGTTGAGCTTAGTTGAAACTTCTTTTCTGACCTTTCTCGTGTTAACTCTAAAGACTGGTGTACATGAAAATCTCAGGCCATCAGAAATTTCTGCAATCGCTTTTACAATCATGCTATGGTTCATGTCACTGAGATAACATACTTTCCCAGTGCTGTGAACATTAACTGAAGCTCTTTCTGTGCTTGACTGTAGGCATCTCACTGCTGCCACATGATCGACTAATTTCATAAATGCGTGAAGGTGCAGGTATAGAAGGTTTAAGTCACTAGTAATTATTACATTTTTTAAATCCACCAGATTATGTTAAAAAATTAAATAGTGTTGTATTGGTCAAAACATTATGAAAACTATTCATGTCAACAGTGTCCAATTTTATTCTCAAAGGGGCAACCAATCATGAGCCAGGAAGCTTCTTCTATCAGTTAAATCAGCATGTGATCAGAGTGAAAACGTGCAAACATATGTGGTTTATCCTTTGATTCCCATATTGGTTACATTACTAAAACTTCACATTATTTCATAGATCAAGTTCATTTCTAACCTCGTCAATAGAGAGAATGACAAAAAAGAAACTGAAGGTTGATAAGAGTTTTGGAAAACAATCCTGTCAATCTTCCATTTCACAATATTAATTGATTTATGACCCCCACCTTTACAAGTACAAAAGGGATCCTGCAATTAAAAAAAAAAAAAAAAGCAAAAAAAACCCAGAAACAAACAAAACCCCTTTAAAATCAGTCTGTGTGAAGGAAACATAGATTAGGCTTAATGGTAATCTAGAGCATGGTAAGGTCATTGTTTTGGCATTAACCCAGCTAAGATATCCATCTCACTAAAGAACTGAAGGTGCCAATTGCGCTAAATGTCATGAGTTAAAGAAATGTCCCTTGGTGGTCATTTATCACAGTTTATTACACTGCACAGTGCAGATTAAAGCATTTAGAAAAGCCGCTGAGCTCAGGCTATTAGTGAGTTAGAACCCCAAGGCCAGTGAAAAGAAAGCAAGAACATCTGCTTATAAAAATAAAATAAAATATAGAATAAAAGGTACAGCAGAAAATCCCGTGTACGATAGAATGAAGTTCCATCAGGAAACTTTGCCAAAATCCTGGAATTAAAAGCTTTTCTTTTCATTCATTAATAATATCATCCATTTAAAGGAGGATTTAATCCATCAGAGGAGATGCATGCTAAATTTAAGGGGAGCTACAAGTCTTGGTCAGCTTGTTATTCAAACCATGGACATGTTCTCTTTACAGGAAAGCACTTAGAAATATGTAAAGCACTATTTTGATAATAAAATTGCCAAATAACATAAATAAGGATTATACAGCAGAGGTGGATCTCAATGAATACTCTCTGAGACAGAACGTTAAAGGACTATTACCCGATAGCCATCAAGCATTCTGAAAATAATTGTCTTAGTACTAACTACACAGAAACACAAGAAAAACAAACTGAAATGAGATTTTTAAGTTTTATTTTTCTTTGTTTAAAGCGTAACTGTGGTCACATGTGCTATTACAGCATCTTCATTCATTCATTCATTTTCTGAACCGCTTATTCCTACTTAGGGTCGCGGGGAGGCTGGCGCCCATCTCAGTCGACTCTGGGCGAGGGCGGGGT
>JAOUQZ010067325.1:0-19076 GCA_028564935.1 Neosilurus hyrtlii
TATATATATATATATATATATATATATATATATATATATTTTTTTTTTTTTTTATTATTATTATTTTTTTCAATCGTTTTTATTGACACCGGGTCAATGATCTACCATGCTATACCATAAAATAAAGTGGCCCATCTGTGAACAAACATGGTTACTAGTCCCTAAAATTGGATCCAGCAGGCCTCTCTGTACTCTAGAGCATTAGGAATGGAAACTTAATTCACATTAGGGAATGACTGAGAAAACATGACTGAGAAAATAATAAAATTACAAATTTGTAAACATTTGTAACTTAAAAATCTAAAAATTAAAGAACAGCTGTATCAGAGTGGTTTACAAAAATACAATGAAATAAAAATCTCTTTGTAAAGCAGCAACAAAGTAGTAAATAACTTTTAAAATTTGTTTCTGTTTAATGAATTCTGTTTAATGAATTGTGGTGCCATGTATGGTAGGTCATAACTATTTTAAGAAATTTATGTGTAATAAATAAGTTTTATTTGAACTATTTGTTTGTTATTCAAACATAATTGCTTACCTATAATAATGTATGCAACTTTTTTGTGTAAATGGATTAATATTTGTAATTATTGTTTACATATCATATATTAACAATTACAAATATTAATTCACATGAAAAAATTGCATACAATAATACAGGTAAGCAGAAAAAAAATTACATAAAAGCATTGAAAGTAATATTTTTATAAACATTAAAGTAATTCAGTGCATTAAGTCAACACTAATATAATTTTCATCATCATCATCTTTTCCCACTTTATCTAGGGTTGGGTCACGAGGGCAGCAGCCTAAGCAGTGAGGTCCAGACATCCCTCTCCCCAGCCATTTCCTCCAGCTCTTCTGCGGGGACACCGAGGCATTCCCAGACCTTCTGAGTCCCTCCGACTCAGGTCCCTCCAGGGTGTTGTGGGTTAACCCGAGGATTTCTTCCCGGTGTGACATGCCTGAAACACCACACCAGGGAGGCATTCTAATTCGATGCCTGAGCCACATCAACTGGCTCCTCTCAATGCGGAGGAGCAGCAGTTCTACTCCTAGGGCCTCCCGGATGGCTGAGCTGCTCACCCTATCTCTGAGGGAGAGCCCCACCACCCTGCGAAGAAAACTCATTTCAGCCGCTGATTTTTTTCTTTCTTGGTCACTACCCAAAGCTTGTGACCATAGGTGAGGGTTGGAACGTAAATCGACTGGTAAATTGACCAGTCTTTGCCTTTCGGCTCAGAGCTTTGCCTCCTGATCTCTTCACCACGATGGACCGTTACAAGCTCCATTTAACAGCATAGGCTGCACTGACCTGACTGTCAATCTCTTGTTCCATCCTTCCGTCACTTGTGAATTAGAGGCTGAGATATTTAAACTCCTCCACTTGGGGCAGGACCTCATTCCAGACCTGGAGGGGGCATTCCACCCTTTTCCAGCTAAGAACCATGGCCTGGATTTGGAGGTGCTGATTCTCACCCTGGCTGCTTTGCATTCGGCTGCAAATTGCTCTAATGAAAGCTTGATGACTTGGCTTAATGAAGTAAAAAGCAAAACATGGGCTGCAAAAAACAGAGACAAGATCCTATGGCCACCAGGCAAGAACCCCTTTAACGCTTTGGCTGTGCCTAGAAATTCTGTCCATAAAAATTATGAACAGAACCAGTGAGAAAGGACAGCCTTGGCAAACTCCAACCACCACCGGAAACGAATTAGACCTGTTGTTATCAATGTGGACCAAGCTCCGGTGGTACAGAGACCCATAGCAAGGGGTCCAGTATACGGTACTCCTAGCCCACACCCCACAAGATAGCCTGAGGGACATGGTCAAAAGCCTTCTCTAAATTCACAAAGCACATGTGGGCAGATTGGGCAAACTCCCATGCCCCCTCCAGGATCCTGTAAAGTGTATAGAGCTGGCTGAGAGTGCTGCGACCAGGATGAAAACCACATTATTCCTCCTGAATCTGAGGTTCAACTATCGGTCGGATCCTCCTTTCCAGTACTCCTGCATTGTCTTTCCCGGGAAGGCTAAGGAGTGTGATTTCATGATAGTTGGAACACATCCCCCAGTCCCCCTTTACAAAACGGGGAACTACCACCCGGGTTTACCAATCCAGAGGTACGGCCCCCAATGACAATGCCATGTTGCAGAGGCATGTCATGCTTTTTGACTACCTTGGCAACCTAAGCCCCAGCAATGGGCAGACCCCCACCTAAACACCCAGGGTCTTCCTCCTCCACAGCACAGATTTCAAAAAGGGTGGGTGCCCTGAACCATCATCAAGTGCATAAGCACAAACAACAGTCACACCCCATCCACCCACCCAAAGGCAGAGGGAGGCTACCCATTCCTCAACTGGTGAGAACCCCAACATATGGGTGCCAAGACGAGGGCAACAATGATGCCCACACCGGCTCGCTGAGCAACTTCAGAATAGAATAATGTCCAGCCTCTCTTGAGATGGGTGGTTACAGAGCCCAAGCTCTGTGTCGAGGTGAGTCTGACTATATCTAGTCGGTATCTTAACCTCGTGCACCAGCTCAGGCTCCTTTCCCACCAGAGAGGTGATATTTGATGTCTCAAGAGCAAGAGACAGTAGCCATGGATCGGTCCAACAGAACTCATGTCCTCTGCTGCCACCCAACCCAACAACGCACCTGACCCCACTAATATAACTATACACATCATAATAATTATATGACAGTTTTTATTCATAAATCTCTAATTTGAAATACGTGTCATTTTACTCATGAAATTAGGTAGTTTAAGTTTTATTCAGCATTGCATTGCATGTAAATTACATTGATCAATTTATCTGTACTGTGCACATCTATTTCCATAATAATTCTCAGTTAAATGTTATCAATTATTAAATATAAACTATATAACTACATTAGATTAGTCTAAAATTCTGTAAATAAAATTAAAAGCTTTTACAGAAACTTTCATGTTACTGTCATTAGTTGATTTCCTAAAGAATCTTCACAGAATTTAAGTCGAGCTGATGCACACTGTGCATGGACGTTTGTTAAGAAAAAAAAGTCCTGCTGAGGAAAAAATTCCAAACTGTCAGATCTAGGTGTCGGGGTCAAGCAGGGGTCATGCAGGAAAAAGCATTTAGAAGTGGGCTGATGCGCGTTGCACATCAACGTTAAGAAAATCTTAACCACATTTTCAGTTAAGAAAAAAATCATTCCCACTGATTAAACGTTTGATCTATTGGGGTCATGAAGGCAGGGAAAATAATTGCATGGCACATGAAAAAAGGCATGTCGGTAACACGAAAGGCATGGTGCTGTGCCATGCTAAAACAACCTAGCTGGAAAACCATGCATCGGGGGTGAGTGACTTCTCAGCTCACTGCTCAGAGAGTGAAAGAGAGAAAGTAGAGAAGAGCAAGGTTCAGAGTTGGTCTTCTGAAGCAAAACAAAAGTTGACGTTTTTTAAAAAAGAAAAAATATTGCATGTCTTGTGATGTGACTACCGCACATGCACACATCGCGATGATGATGCTCAAACGATGCATCATTCAGCCCTAGCATGCTGTTCATATTGGTTTGGCTGCACATTTCCCCCTGAGGGCATTTAAATTGGGATTTGATTCTCTGTTCCACCTGAAAATGTGAAAAATGTTTCAGTTGTACAGCACTTTATTCCATTTCAGTTGCATTGACCACTATAATCTAAAATCAAAATCTGTGTTCTCCACTTGCCACGTATTTGTTCACACTTCCCCCGAATACATTATCAGCAAGGGGTGCAAGGGGGTAAAGCCCCCTTGAAGCTGAAGCAAATACCATGCCATAAAATGCATTTCTGAACATCTAAGTGAACCTTAAGTACATAATATTAAGCATTGCACTTCTATTGTTGCAGCACATGTCAATTTTATTTAAATTAAGAATGCCTCCAAACTTTGTCTGAAAACACAGTGTGTAAAGATTATATATAAGAAACCAAACAAATATAAAACTATAAACATTATATACCAATTAGATGCTATTTAGTAGTGAATCTATATGCAACAAGCATTGGCTGACTTCTTGTTCCTGACCGTTTTGCCATTTTCACACTAAATGTTACACACCAAGCTGACAAATTCCGTCTGTTATAACTTATTTCTGCCTAGCATTGTAAGGCATAATAAATAAAGGCTGTTTTGTGTTCATGTATGAAGTGCTTGCAACTGACTCCATCGGTCAATATCACATACAAAAGATGACCAGCTGGCAGGCACCTCAACGCATACAGAATTTGATCGATCACAAAACAAAGTTGTTGTTTGATTTAGTTCATATTTATTTATTTTTGTTTAATGACAAAAAGCTTTGGGTTGGTCAGGTTGGGGGAAACAGCAATTTTTTTTATTAAGCCTAATAAATCAACCATGCTATTCTGTGTGTACACTGTACGTAATAATCTGAGTTTACAAGCTTCCTCCAGCATCAGCAACTCCCATAAGTCATTGTACAAAACACATTACATACTCTAATGATAACAGGCATGAGAATGGACTGAAGGTGGGTATTGGGAACACGAAGGCTCCCATCGGGGTTGGGGTCAGGGGCAACACCCCCCACCACCAACAGCACCCCTCACCATCCTGATTTTTGCACGTCAAACAACCAAATAAAGACAAACTGCAAGTATGAATTAATGATCACATATGAGTGGCCCACCATGGGCATACTGACAGAGGTTTAGAAGGAAGCCATAATTCAATTCAATTCAGTTTTATTTGTATAGCGCTTTTTACAAATGACACTGTCATAACGCATCTTTACAAAGTAAAATTAAATTAGATTAAATAATGCCTTTGAAGCACTTACAATTTGAAGCACTTTTAATTCATTTCCCCTCTACTTTCTACCTTATTTGCAGTTACTTGTGTTTTCTGGGACAATTCTATAGCTAAAATGTGTACAGAGAGCAAAAATTTATTATTCACAAATACATGATTTCTTTATTGTAATCCATATACTTTAGTATATTTAATATGAAACACATTACCTAGTTGTCAAGTGTTTCTTGTATTTTACTGTAAAAAAGTTTTTCACCAGCCTCCAGCCTCACAGTCATAGACTGTAAGTTTTTGGCACCATATACATATGGCTATTCCTGGTACATCAGCAGGTTTTCACACAAAATGCAGTGAAACAGCGGTTGCGGGAGGAGGGAATACCCTATGCCATGCTTTTCCCGGTAACTCTTCAGGTAACCTATGGCGGCTCCAAAAAGAGGTCCGTCACCCCAGAGCAGGTGCGCTACTATGTGGATTCTCTGCCCAGATGAGAACCCTCCGGGTCACAGATCTTATACCTCTTTTTCCCTTTTCTTTCTCTTTTTTCACTACAGCATTGGTTGTTTTTTCCCACGCTTGCTTGTAAGCCCTGCATAGATTGTAAATGTCACCTAAATAACTTTTGTCATTTCTAGCCAAGTGGTGTGGCTGCTCAAGATGTGTTTATCACGTCACATTCCATTATTTTGATTACTTCTGTGGGTAGGATCTCCTCAGTTTTCTGACAGTATTGTTCTTTTTACACTGCCTGTTCACTCGCTGTTGTGAGTTTGAAAGTTGACTGTATGGTGAACAGTCCCTGTATACTTGGGGAAAGACCCTTTGATTGTTTTTGTTTTTTAGGTTCTTATTGTTAAGCCTGTTCATTGCATGTTATGTTTTATGCTCAGTACATAATGCCACATCTGATTTGAGTTAGGTAGTGAGGCATTTTCCATCCCCCTGGAGTTTATTCTTAAAGAGGTTGGGGGTTTATTATTATAGATCTGGTCTGGTTATCCTGTTATTATAGCCACTGAGTTGCCTCATGGCCATGTCTAATTCGAATACCTTCAAGATTTGCTCTTGGAACATCCAAGGTCTTCAAAAACCTACTAAAAGGGGGGCAATTCTATCATTTCTGAAAAAATAGGATGTTTCTATTGCTCTCCTTCAGGTGACTCACTTTGAGGATTAAGATAATGTAAAATTGTGAAAGAATTGGGTAGGGCAGGTTTTTGTAACATCATATTCATCCTTTGGTAGGGGTGTAGCCATTTTAATCAGTAAAAGTCTTGCATTTAGGTCCCTTAATTGTGTGAGACAAGCTAGGCTGCTATGTAATTGTTCAGAGAATTCTTTCAGGGAAGGAGGTAACATTTATGAATCTATATTGTCCCCTGATTACTTTCATGATTTTCTCTATAAGGCTTTTGCAGAATTTACTGAGCTGGCTTCTGGGGACTCATTTGAGGGAGGAGATTTTAACTGCCACCTTAATTCCTCTCTTGACAAACTTCCCCCTGACAGTTCTTACCGTTCAAGGCAAGCTAGTGCACTTACTTGGATTTGTCGGGACGTATGGAGGGTTCTCCATCCCACTGATTTAGAGTTTACCTTTTTCTGCCCCCCATAAGTTATACTAGAATTGATTATATTTTTATCCCTTCTTCTAAAATATTTTTGGCTCTATCGTGCACCATAGGTAGCATTATTTTATATGACCATGCCCCCTTGTATTTGGTTTTCTCTCTCTCTCTGAGGACAGGGCACTCTCAAGGCACTGGTGATTTTATCCATCTCTTCTTAAAGATGATAATTTTATCTCCTACTTTATGTCAGAGTTCAGGGTGTTTTACTCTATTAACTTACCATCTACAGATAGCCTCTCTCCTCAGGGAAACCTGTAAAGTCTACTCCTGGGGATTGATAATGTCTTTTGTTGCATCTAAAAGATGTCGGAAGAATGAACAGCATAAGATTCTTGAACCTAGACTACCCGACTTGGAGAAACACCATATATCAAGTCTAAGCCAAGACTTGCTAAAGGAACTGACGACAACTCATACAGCATTAAATACTCTTCAGATCCAAGACTCAGAACACTCCCTGAAATTCGCCAGACCGAAGTTGTATGAGTTTGGTGATAAACCCAACAGGTATCTTATGCCAATCTTGTTAAAAAGAGAGCAGACTCTTAGCCTATTGTTTCCATTATAGATTCCAATGGTGCTAGAGTATTTGATACCAAGTCTATCAATAAGGAATTTGCATTATTTTACTCCAATTTGTATAAGTCAGAACAGCCTGATGATGGCCTAGTCCTCATGCATTTGTTTTTTTTTTTACATTTTAAACTTCCTAGAGCTACTCTGCTTGCCTTAAAATCTGTGTCATCTGGGAAGGCCCCAGGGCCAGATGGCTTTGCGTGTGAGTTGTACAAGAAGTTCAGTGATATTATTTTAGAACCCTTGCTGAATATGCTTAACCTTTCATTTCCCTAAATAAGGAAAATGCCCAGACAATTGCGCCTCCTATAGGCCAATAGCCATACTTAACACTGATCAAAAACTGCTCTCCAAAATATTAGCTATGTGTCTGGAAAAGGTGTTGCCTCATATTATAGAGGAGGACCAAACCAGTTTTATTATGGGTCAGAATTCTTGTGATAATATGAGAAGGCTTCTTAATATTATTCAGCTATTCCAGAGGTATAAGGACCCCGCCCTGGGCCTCGCTTGATGGCAAAAAGGCCTCTGACCAGGTTAAATGGTCATACTTGTTCTATACTCTGGAGCAAATTGACTTGGGTGGCAATTTTGTACACTGGGTCATTGTTTTGTATAACACTCCGAAGACCACAGTTCTGACTAATGGGCTTAAATCTAGCGACTTCCCCCACTACCATGGGAACAGACCCGCTGGCCCAAGCAATAACGCAAGATGCTCTAATCTCTGGTATGTTTATGGGAAGAGGAAACATAAAATTACTTTATATGCGCACAACATATTGATATACCTTTCACATCCTTAGACCTCTGTTCCTCGTTTGATTAAAGTAATCTCATCGTTTGGCATTTTCAAACGTTTTGGGTAATTTTGCAAAGTCTGAAGTTATGCCATTGGGGTCGTTAACGTGGGTTCACGTACGTATTCACCCACATATGGGCAAATGTATACGTCCAACTTCCCTCACCTTCTGGATGCCATTAATGGAGATTTGGATCGCTGGGGCCATCTTCTTCTTTCCTGGCTGGATATGATTGCACACCTACTTTTGTACCTATTGCAAATGATCCCTATTTTATTGTCTAATAAACTTATCAATGTACTAGAAGGCTGGCTGAGCTCCTTCATCTGGAACAAAAGGAAACCCAGACTTAAGATGGCTAAGCTCCAAATGGCTGGTTCTGATGGTGGGCTAGATGTACCAAATCTGAGATTCTACCAACTGCACACCTACGGGTTATAGCAGACTGGTTTAAATCTGATCCAACTTCGATCTGGCTTGATATTGAATCTTCCCAATCAAAGTGTCCCATTTTGAATGTATTGTTTGTGACATAGCTTGAGTCTCTCAAGGATCTCTGCACTAACCCCATCACTTCAAGCACAGTCAAAGCCTGGCGATTCATTCGTACTACAGAGGGCCAGACTAACTTAACATCTCCTCTCACTCCAATTTTAAACTGCCCTGCCTTTGTGCCAGGATGTCATGACCGGGACTTTGAAGTATGGTATAATGGCTAACAAAATTAGGAGATCAATTCAATGGCCACATTTTACTATCCTTTCAGCAGCTACAGCAGCAGTATGGATTACCAAACTGTGAATTTTTTAGGTATTTACAAATTAGACATTTCATCACAAGGGACACTACCTTACTATCTAACTGTGCCATTTCACCTGTTGAAAAGGCCTTGTCTTTACAGACATCTAAGAAACGCATCAGTGTTTTCTATAAAACTTCTATAAAAGTTCTTACTCACACCTGTCCTCTCTACCCACAAAGCAAGCCTGGGAAAAAGACTTGGGTATTTTTATAGATGAGGCTGACTGGCAGGAAGTGTGGACTCATACCATGGATATATCTACGTGTAACCAAACCAAATCCATACAGTTTAAGATTGTGCATCGTACGCGTATAACACCTGTTCTTAAAAATAAAATGGATGCTAATGCCTCCCCACTCTACTCGAAGTGTAAATCTGAAACTGGTGACTATATTTACTGTTTATGGACATGTGTGAAGCTACATTTGTATTGGTCTTATATTGTAACTGAACTGTTTGCCATTTTCGGTGTTTCAATAGTGATGGACCCCATGTGCCTTATCGTGGGATTTCCAGATGCTCTTATCACTAACACCAAACACAGGAGGTTATACTGACTTTTGTTGCTAGAAAGAACATCTTGCTTTTTTGGATCAAGGATGCTGCTCCAACAAAAAAGTCATGGCACAATCTTATAATGGACTGTATTCCCAGTAAATAAGTTACATGTATGCTTCACTCTACAGTGGACACTTTCTATAAGGTTTGGGAGCCTTACTTAAATCATATTGGTCACACACTGTCATCTTCTATATTGCGGGGCTTTCCTAACTCTGCCTAAATTTGCCTAGCCTTATAAAGTACAAGGAGAGGGGGATGGATATTTTATATTATGTTATACTATACTATGCAACCTTGGAGTTGGAAGAAAAAAGAAAAAAAATGTTTATGTCTTCCTGGAAACAACCGCAGAATTAATCAAGGTTTACTTTAAGTTTGTCCCAAAATGTTAACATCACTGAGATAACAGCTTCCAATACCACTTCTCAAATTGACTTTAAAGTTTCATTTTACCTGTGACCATTAGTTTGGGTTCTTCTGATTTCAGCAGCTGCCTCATTTTCTTTGTTTTTTTTTTTGTTTGTTTTTTTTTTTTGTTTAAAGTTGTTTTATAATTCTTATCCTCTCATTCAAATTTTGTCCCCATCCATTGCTGTATTTATATATTTTACTTTAACTGAAACAAATTGAACATGTGAGCTGCTTCAAACTTACACCAGATGTGTGTTGGACTACTGGTCAATGTAAACCACCGTAACAACTTCCATAAGCCTATATGCCACATAAATATATTTATTGATAGCATGTCAAATAGGCTGAATATACTATAAAGTTTTGTTTAAAACTACCAGGAACAACTATGCTGGGGGGAAGATCGTTTGGCGTTTCTGAGCTTACAAGTGTATTTTTTCATTTTTAGGCCACTCCTAAAATTTCTTTCATCTCTTTGTGATGGGTATATATTTTTTCAGCCTAATGATGGCCTCCATAACTTGTACTGACATGACTTCGAAACTATGGTGGCCAGAAAGTGCAACACAAAATTACATTTTAAGAAAACAAAATTATGTTTTAAGAAAACAAAAATACAACATGCAAAACACTTTTACAAGTCGTGAAATAATTTTACAAACAACTAAATTCTAACGGAAAGGCAATGTACCAAATGCCGGAAGTGATGACATGAGTCACTCAGCTTGTTCTTGCTGGAAGAGTACAAATGTAGTTATTAAAATGTGCTAGGAAATGAATGACTTGTTTTCTAGCTGATATATTTATGTAAGTCGGTGAGGCTGTATAGCTATTAGGAATATTTTTTTCTCACCAAACTGACAATATTTCATGTGAAATGTATTTTTGCTTTCTTAAAATGTATATTTATTTTCTTAAAATGTATTTTTGTGTTGCACTTCCCAGCCACCATACAAAACACACATTGAGACTTTCCATGAAAACCTTCCAAATGTAAATTCAACACATAATTCAATCAACATAATTAATCTCCTTAATATGTCTATAAATAATAAATAAAAAGGCCATAACTGGACATGAAACCTATGGACCTAACTGGATATAAATATTATGTATTATTACAATTTCTGACGTCGTCTTGTTGACATTTCTGACCATTCTTCCTTCAACTACAAGATATTTGAGGGTTTTCTTGCATGGGCTGCCCTTTTTCAAACCTTGCTACAACACTTCAGTGGGGTTCAGATCTGGGCTTTGACAATATTGTATTTGACACATCATCATAACTCTATATTTTTTAACCAATCTTTGCCTGATCAGCTACAAACAAGCCTATGGCCATACAGTACATGTCAATCAATTAGGATAAGTTAGTTTTGGTAAAAAAACAAATATAAAATAAACTTACCCTGTGGAATGGGCTTGACCACTAGCTGAGTGAAGTACTTCTGCTCCATTTCCTGAAAGGTAGATGAGCAGGGTCTGCCCCTGCGTTTCGTTGCACCTGCCTCAATGTTCCCATTCCCAGCACCACCAGCCTTCCTGCACCTCCTGTCAGGTCTGGGAGTCTGTAAAGGTGTAAACTGTAAAAGTAAATTATATATTATTACTACATACTGCATTGGAATGGTGCACTCTGACTGATCTGCTACATGCAGACTAAAAATATTCTTGAAAGAAAACAACAGATACTCATGGTTTGTCATTTTTTTTACTGCTTAGTAAAAAAATTAAACGAGTATGAAAACATACATAGTGCAGGTTACTTATTGTTGTCATGTAGTATATACTAAAACTTTATATAAGGTCAAACGACACCATTAGTGTCTTTTGACCTTATATAAACAATGTGTTTAGCTTTGGTCGGAGCATGTGGAGCTCATGTGATGTGCCTCTGTAATTGTTACAATCTGTAAAAATAAACTTTTTTTTTATTGTTTTGTATTATGTTTCCACAAAGTATATACTGTACTTATACTTTGAATTAGAATAAAACATCAAATCTATACAGTGCTTAGTTCTGCTTGGAGTGTGTGGAGCTCATGAGGGATTAGGGTGGGCCAATTTTTTATTTCCTAATTTTTTTGTCGATTGCTCTAGAAGGTTTAATGAAAAAATAACCCAGTATAAATTTTGTCTGAAAAAGTCTGAGTGGCCCCCAGAGCGATATTTAAATTTTCCAGATCAGTAATCCGTTTAATGTCTATGTTTTAATATATACGTTTAATATATGTTTTAATATATTTTATATATATAGTGTAGCTTTATCCATGATGGCATGTTTTATTAAAAAAAAATAATAATAATAAAATTATATGTCAGAGTATATTTACTTAATTATCATTCATAAATAACTGCGAACTTACACCAAGTTTTAATTATTTCATGCAAAAGCAACATGTTTTGAAAAGTCTTGCTTTAGTCTTTATACAGTAAATATATTGCTGTAAAAAACCAAATTTGTATTGGATATAAATGTCAAGACAGAGATATTGAAGTTTGACACATTTTGAGACTAATAACTGGTAGCTTGTTCCACAGGCAATGTATACTGTGAGCAAAGCTCCAACCCCACATACACAAGTTATAGTTACTAATATAGTAAAAGGATTCACCCTTCATACTAACAGAATAATCTTTAACAAAAGGATAATTTCTGGATGCATCAAGCAGGTACAGGACGTTTATTTTTATTATACACAACTGCACACTTCTCTGTACTACAGTATATATATATATATATATACAATAACAAGATGGGCTCTGGGGGACCACTTAGATATCTTTTATATGCTTGAGTTTTTTACTGGTTTATTTTTTCATTAAACCTCCTAAAATATATATTTTTTCCATATAAAAATGGGCCACTCTACCTGACCTGCTTCTGTAATTGCTGAAAAAAACCCCCAAAAAACAAAAAACAACCTAATATTAAAGAAATCATTTATAAGTAGGGGAGGTCTGAGGGGTCTTCCCCCCAAAAAGTTTTAGGAATGTAGATGCTCTGAGATGCAATTTTCCAGCATCTGTGGCAGTATTTAAGCTTTTTAAAAATTTTCTTGAAATTTATTCTAGAACTGCACCCTTGAGTGATCAGTACACGTACTCAATTCTGTAACTTGTGACGACCCCGATCTCAACACTGGATGAGTTAATTGGCATAAACCACAAATTTTGTAAAGCATATTACATTTGTATTTTCAGAGCAGATCTTGTGTAACTTGATTTCTGAATAACCTCTGTCAGTATTTACTATGCAAGAATGCCATGAATTGATTTCTTGGGAATAAAAAAAAAACACTTACTTTTAATTAGTTTTTATTGTATTTTTGTGTATGAGTGCAAAAATATTTAAATGATGTGGAAATTTATCGTTATGTACCATGGTTAACATACTGTATGTTTCCATGTAGTATGTACGACACTCTGAATAAGTGCCATCGGCTTCACAGCACCATTACATTTAGTTGTGCAGAGCTAACCTGACTTGTCTTTGTCATGGTTAAAATATGTAAATATAAACTATAAAAATATAATTTAAATCATTTTAGTACTTTGTTTTTCACATATGATATATCCAAACTCTGAACAGACTTTAACGATACACTATCACAAAGCTCTATGAAACTGCTCCCTTGTCTCATAATAAATCAATGATAAAATATAAAATAAGTAATTAAAAATGTATAATAATAATAACAATAATAACAATAATAATAATATTAATTATTCAATAATAAAAAATAAATTAACATAAATAAATAAACATAATATAATATAATATAAAATATTATAATATATTATATTATATTATATTATATTATTATATTGTATTATATTATATTATATTATATTATATAATATAAAATAATATAATATAATATAAACCTTTTGCTCATGTTGGAGTTTAAACATTTAATGTTGGTATAATGAACATTTAAAGCTTGGATTAATAGTAGGGCTGTCGAGTAATTTATAAATAATCAATCAAATTAATTGAATGCTCTGTCTAAATTAATCTCACGCATACATTTTTGCTGTAAAAGAATACACACACACATATAAGTACAGGAGACAACCTGATATTCATAACGTGGAGAGAGAGAGAGAGAGAGAGATGTTTTATAAATGTCCTATAATGCTTTATATGTTTATATAAAAACTTGTCGTATCACGCCATTTCCCATATCTCGCCAACTTATTAACCAATTTGAATATACTATGACTTAAAATAACCCTCTGAGTGTACCGAATATTATGTGCTAGCAGCAGTATTGGAAAGAAACTTTACAGCTTCTTAAATATAAACATACCTGTTTTTGCCTGGACAAAAGTCTTTCGCAAAGCACTTTAAAGCCTATATTTATTACAGAAAAAAATCAATCTAAATTTACAATATTGTAGCAAATATAACATAATATTGGAAATTACTTAAGGTCAATAGTGCCTCTGCAAACATGGCCATGATCATACCAGCACCCAGATGCTTGTCATGATAATAAGAACAATCTGTGTTACAAAAGTGCTACTACAAATTCTTGAGACCCAATACAATTGTAATCCTTTTCTAATACCCAAGTAAGCTATTTTAGAGGGCAGACAAATGGTTAGAAAACAGTCTGTTATCAACCATATGGTAACAAACCTGAGCCACCTGCAGCTTTTAAACATAATGGGATGCATTATAATTCTAAATATGATGCATCCCATTATGTTTCAAAGCTGCAGGTGGCTCAGATTTGTGTTGATATTTGCGTCTGGTAATTTTACCACCCATCTTACATATGTTTGTAATACCTATGTAGTGGAGGTTATCTCGAACAGTTATCTATAAAAGTTATGCTTGTTATATAGCATAAAATCATAATAATCAGTCAAATCTGAGGACCTGAGCAGCACTGACTCCTGATTAGTGGGGACTAGCACCAAGACAACAGGAAATCTCTTTAATAGAAAAAATTAACATAGATGATCATGCATAGAGAAATACCTGGTCACTCGATTCCTTAGGTAATATTTGTCTTCTATCTTTGAGATCCTTCATAAAATCCTCTGACTGGTTGGCACCATTGCTGTTGTCAGCCCCTGATGCCAAGATGTCACATGCGCCATAAATCAGAGAGCAAAAATATGGGTGTAAGCAGGAATGTAAAGCAGACCTGGTGAGCTTTAGAATTTCAGAATCATGCCCTTCCACAGGCATTGAATCAAAGCCACCTGATTTACTGCGACGGCGGCGGCGATTCTTGAGTGAGCGTAAATGGAGCTCGACTTCTGGTCTGATTTTGCGAGGTCGGCCCAACCCTCGAGGGCTGCTCATGAGAGAAGCCTCACCTGGAAGAGGGTCTGCATCTGGAGAAGATGAAATGGAGGAGGAAGGGGCAATATTGGAAGGGTGAGGGCAAAAAGGTAGGTGTGCTTTGGTAGGTTTGTGCACTGGAGAAAGATGTGGGCCCACTATGCTATCCACCTTCGCAGAGGACATAACCTTTTTCTCAACAGAAGGCATAGGTTCATCATTTAATAAAATGTTTCCTGAAGCTGCAAAAAGACAAAAAAAAAAGTGAACAACTGTTAATTTTCACAGCTCACGTAAATTCAAAATACAAAAAATTTTATTTAGTCAAACTACCAACAGTTAAACAGATCAGTTTTAGTAAATTAAAACTAAATAATTTAGCATATTTCCAAATATCCTCTTTAATTTCCAATGAACAAAAGTCTTTATCTAAATTTTACTGATAGCACATTTAATTTTAAGCTTTATTTAGGGAGTTTTGTGAATTATAGCATGATCAGTATTATCCAAGACAATCATGTCACCAAGATATTAAACAGAAGACTCACCCAAGATCTCTTCTGGCCCCTCGACCAGAACACCACCAATATTTGGCAACAGCCAGTATCTCCGCCGGTAACGGTCCTGTCCCAGTGACATTGCCCGCATGCAATATGATGACTGTAGCTGCTTCGTTTGAAAAAACTCCTGGTGCTGAAATACAAGATTATTCCATAGCATCATAATGATGTATAAAGACCAAACCAGACACTCAGTTGTTAGCCCACACTACTTCCGTTTCAACAATAAACACAAAAAAAAATCAAGGTTTAGATCTAGGGTGGTTCAAGGTGGGCATTTCAAAAATGATATGGGCCCTCTTTTTCAGTGCTACAGTAGGTTTGAATAAGTTTCAAATAAATTATTTTTAAAGAAAATTTAATATATGAGTGTTTTAGCAGAGGTGGAACTGACAGGAACCTCTGCCAAATGTTCCAAGGAGACCCTGACATGCTTGTGGTTTTCAGCACATGTTCTCTAGAACACCCCCTAAGGACTCCAAAAAGGGTTGGTATGCTGAATAACCACAAACAACACCCAAAGGAGGAGGGAGGCTACCCTTTCATTAACCGGGGAGAACCCCAACATGTGGACACCAAGACGTGGGGTGACAAGGATGCCCACACCAGCTCGCCACTTCTCCCCATGGGCAACACCATAATGAAATCTCAAGAGAGGAGCTTCCAGATCCCATGCTGTATCGAGGTGAGCCAGACTATATCTAGTCAGTATCCCTCAACGTTGCACACCAGCTCAGTCTCCTTTCCCACCAGAGAGGTAGCAGTTCCTTGTCCCAAGCCAGAGTCAGTAGCCGAGGATGAGTACGACAGAACCCACACCTTCAGCTGCCACCCAGCCCACATTGCACCCAACCCCTATAGCCCCACCCACAGGTCCATGGGAGACCAGACCCATGTCTTCACTTTGGTCTGACTTTGCATTGAAAGGAGCCAGCTGAGGCAGCTTGGGCATCTGATTAGAATGCCTCCTGTACGGCTCACTGTTGTGGTGTTGCGAGCGGGTACAGCCGGGAAGAGACCCCAGGGTTGACTCACAACACACTGGAGGGACTATGTCTCTCGGCTGGTCTAGGAACGCATTTGTGTCTCCCCAGAAGAGCAGAAGAAGTGGCTGGGAAGAGGGAAGTCTGGACCTCACTGCTTAGGCTGCTGGCCCCACAACCCAGTTGTGATTTAGAATGCATAATATTTACAGCATTTGGCAGACGCTCTTATCCAGAGCGTCTTACATTTATAATTTTTATACAACTGAGCAATCGAGGGTTAAGGGAGATTAAGGCCGTAGCACCTCCGAGCTGACTCTGGGTGATGGCGAAATATACACCCTGAACAGCTCGCCATTCCATCGCAGGGCCAACACAAGCACATAAGGTCTTTAGACTGTGGGAAGAAACTGGAGCACTAGAAGGAAACCCACACATACCTGGAGCGAACATGCAAACTCCACATAGAAACACTCTCGCCGAGCTAGAGACCAAAACCCAGGACTTTCTTGCTGTGAGGCAGAAGTGCTAACCACTATAAAAGTCTGGCCTTTGACTATATGATCACTGGCAAACTATAGTCTTAAACAAATATTCATTGTGAATAGTAAAAACCTTTTCCCTTGCACACCTCTCATGAAATTCATTAGTTCAGACTCCTATAGAAAATTGTAAAGGTGTGTTTATGATTGTAGACATACAGTTCAGTCCAAAAGTATTTGGACAGAGAGCACTTTTTAAATTTTTGAATTAAAAAAAAAAAAAAGCAGTCAGGATCTCATTGAAGTGTAAGCTTTCAGCTGTAATATAAGATGTTAAATACAATTATTACCCTAAACAATTAAATAATTAATAGTTAAAGCAATTTTTCCAGCATTTTTCTTGATTTATTAATATACCATTAGTGCAATAACAACTCACATACACCTTATGGGGAGCTCAGCTTCTAGGTAGTACCTTAATGAATATATTAAAGTGGTGCAGTAGACACGGTTCTACAGCCATTACTTCAAACTTTAAGTAGGCTACTTTTATTAAGAGCAAGGGATCATATGCAAGTCCTTTGCAGATTGACATTCATGGAACATTTTCTCTTCCCCTTCTGAATTTTACACACATATTTTATAATGAGTTACGTCATTAATGCATTTTTTTAAATGTGATTAATCTAAATTACACATTATGCATACCAAAAGAATGTACTGAAAATTGTTGTGTGCAAGAATTAAACATGTTTTTTCCCCCAGTTTACAGACATACTTATGTAAAATATAGTGGTAATCAAAGCGTTACATAATCAGTTCGACCTTAGCTTCCATTAATGTGCTGCTTCTTAAGGTCTGTTAAAGCGGTGATTAAGGATTTAAAATTTGTACTGATAGGGCGGCACGGTGGCGCAGTGGTTAGCACGTCCGCCTCACAGCAAAAAGGTACTGGGTTCGATTCCCAGCTCTGGCGTTTCTGTGTGGAGTTTGCATGTTCTCCCTGTGATTGCATGGGTTTCCTATGGGTACTCCGGTTTCCTCCCACAGTCCAAAAACATGCACAGTAGACTAATTGGCTGTTCCAAATCACCATAGGTGTGAGTGAGAGTGTGAATGGTTGTGTGACTGATGGCCCTGCGATGGCCTTGCGAGCTGTCCAGGGTGTACCCCGCCCTCGCCCAGAATCGGCTAAGATGGGCATCAGCCTCCCCGCGATCCTAAGTAGGAATAACCAGTTCAGAAGATGAATTTGTACTGATGACATCAAACTTCAAAATAACCATCTTGTTAGCCAAACAAATAACACCTGTGGACTCAATGTTTACCCAGCATCATTGTTCATTATCCAACACAACATGGTGTTAACCTGGCCATAGTATCACAGTCAATCACACTCCAAAAAGGAGGGATCAGTTAGGATATGAAAATTTAAATTTAGCATTTATTTTCCATGACAATCACATTCAACCACAATGAACCATTCAAATAACCCGCGTTTGCATTTTATTAATATTCACATTTATTATTAATTCATTCATTTCATTCATTCATCTTCTTCTGCTTGTTCCGGAGTGGGGTGGGAGGGGCAGCAGCCTAAGCAGTGACTCCCAGACGTCCCTCTCCTCAGCCACTTCCTCCAGCTCTTCCGGGGGGATGTCAAGGCATTCCCAGACCAGCCGAGAGACATAGTCCCTCCAGCGTGTTCTGGGTCGGCCCCGAGGTCTCCTCCCTGTAGGACATGCCCAAAACACCACACCAGGGAGGCGTTCGGAAGGCATTCTAATCGGATGCTCGAGCCACCTCAACTGGCTCCTCTCAACATGAAGGAGCAGCGGTTCTACTCCGAGCTCCTCCCGGATGACAGAACTTTTCACAATATCTCTAAGGGAGAGACCTGCCATCCTGCGAAGGAAACTCATTTCAGCCGCTTGTATTCGTGATCGTGTTCTTTCGGTCACTACCCAAAGCTAGTGACCACAGGTGAGGGTAGGAACGTAAATAGACTGGTAAATTGAGAACTTTGTCTTCTGGCTCAGCTCCGGCTTCACCACGATGGACCGGTACAAGCTCCGCTTTACAGTCCCTTTTCCGACTGAGAACCATGGTCTCGGACTTGGAGGTGCTGATTTTCATCCCCGTCGCTTCACACTCAGTTGCGAA